>CALNHX010008253.1:0-62942 GCA_940337035.1 Agriotes lineatus
GGATCTGTGCTGTGATGGGCTTGTGTGTGCTGATTCATGGACTGGTTTCCTGTGTTAATTCGGATCCTGATTTCGGACATTTTGGCAGATTGGTTGTCAGTTTAGGTCTTCACCGTGGTTTTGAGTGGAGCGGTTGTGGTGTGATCAGTTGCAGAGTTAGACGAATTGGATTCAGCAGAGGAGAGTACTAAGTTCAATAAAAGGTAAATAAATTCAGGTATTAAATAAAAACCGATAGAAAATAAAGATTGAAATAAATTAATTTAATTAAGAGAGTGCTTACTATTTGAGATTGTAGTATGACCCATGTAACGATGAAGTATTTGTGATTAATTTTTTCTAAAACTAGTTTGATGTACCATTTGATAGAGTTGAGAATTGTCATAATTAAAATAGGAACATCAAATTTCAGAGTAAGCAATCTAGGTAAAAAGAATCCGCTCTGATTTTCAGTCAAGTGTATCTACAGGAGCTAGCCGAAAATAACTTTTTTATATGCAAAATAGATAAATAGGGCAATTACATTGATTAAAATGTAATTAGAAACGTAAAATTATAGGCAAAACAATGTGGAGCCTTAACCTTAATAGTATATTGCTATGTACCTTCAGGTATAGTTAGATTATATATTTTTATTGTTGTCAAATTTAAATTGCCCTATTTATGTTTTGAATATCAATAATTATAATTCGAGATCGCTCCTGAAAATCAGGGGTAGATTCCTGTATCTAGTTTGCTTAGTTCTGAAAATTGATGTTCTAATTTATTTAATATCAGTCCCATAAGTCAAAATAACTTATGTCAACCAAATGTCAAAACAGATTTGAAATTCAAATGATAAATACCAGTTTGTTTCACTAGTACACAAGAATATTATAAACACAGTAAGTAATTCTTTGATAACTAATTCACTTTTTGCCTTTTTCTAGTAAATATCTTTCAATTGGTCTCCACAACGTTCAGGATACAAAGCAACCTGCTCCTTTCTACCTACTGATCCAACATCTCACGCACCTTCCAGAAATAAAAAAGCCCCTCTTACAGACAAGACGTCTCCAACTGTCCAGCATCAGCAGCTCAAACCTTCCCACAGCATGCAGCCACCGGAAGGTGATTTTTTCGTGATTACAATATTTCCTTCGTCTTTCAGACGAGGGAAGTGAAAATACAAGTTTTTCAAAATAAAATGAATGGTACTCGTAACAAGTGCCGAATGGTTGGTGAGAAAAACACAAATCCACTTAATTAATAAACAATCGAACAGTTTATTAAAAAGATCTGTGGTAAATTCTATTGAAACTTACAAATGTATCCGAATATTCAAGTGTATCAAGTAGGAAGAAAAAATACACATAAAATATCTATTATCACAACACTATGTTTAAATAGACTACTCTGTAAATAGCTAATATTAGAACAATACTTACTATTTGTACCGCTTTATGTCATATATTATGACCTTGTTATTAACAAAAATAACCAATAATGTTAACCTAAGATTGTAGTTGCTGTGTGATTGTTATGTTGTTATGTAATAGTATAATTGTTACGTTACAAAATCCGTAAGTGAGAACAGGCCGATAAAAAGTTCGAATACGAGACCCGAAGGGTCGAGTTTTGTTATTTTTTGAGGAATTTTAAATTAAGCACTGAATGATCGAGTCTCGTATACATTTCTGGGCTATCAACTAATAAAAATAAAATATCCTTGACTATTCAATTCACCTGTCATCTGTCAAAAAGTGACCAATGAAAATCCACAATTCTGACGTTTCTTGACCAATCAAAAAAATATCAGTGGATATATCTTCCTAGAAGGTATTCAAGTGACTATTTTTAACAAATGCGATTTTTATTAGAAAATGTCAATATTAGTGTTCTGTTACTATAGAAATTGCGTAGTTTGTTGCTAGATTTACTGAAAACTAATTTGAAAAGGTAGTTTTGGTTCATTAAATAGTCCCTCGAATACCATTCTTAGTCAAAGTTATGTCGACTATTTTTGCGGTGGTATCACTACTCATGTCCATTGCGCTTTGCATTAGGACTCGTGCTATCGCACTCGTCCTAATTGTACCAAAGCGCAATGGACATTCGTGACACCACCACAAAAATAGTCGACATAACTTTGACTACTCATGGTATTATAAGTGAATATTACAAATATTGTTTACCTAAATAAAGTGCGTAATTGTTGTTTCTATAGTAACCAAACACAAAACAATTTCTTATAACAGTCCTAGGACCGTTATATTTATAACGGGTTTGTTATTTTGTTGTTGTCATGCCATCCAACAGCAACAATGATACGGGAAGTTGGTCTTTCCGACACAGATAACAAACCCGAAAACAAGTAGAAATAGGTGATTGCACAAAATAATATTTAACAGTATTAGGCCGATATTGGGCACACAACGGACGAGGATAGAGATGGGCGCGTGAGTGAATTTTCGCTCACGTCACGCACGTTTCACGCTTGCTTTAAACAGTCAAGTTCACGCACGTTCACGCTCACGTTCACTCACGTTCACGGCGTGACACGCCACCCACGACGTGACACGCAGCTTTTATTTCAAAATTTAAATTCAGATAGAACAGGATGTTCAAATTAAAAACCAATGAAAAAACCCTAAAGAGAACTAAAAATATGTTTTGCACCTGACATAATTTACGTGATATGTTGCAATCAGAATAGTTGACATAAAAAGAAAAAAATGGAAATTGACTACAATAACTTCGACAAGGGATAAATACTGATTTCTCGCAAATATATTTCTTGCAGCTGTCTTCACAGACATTACTTTTAATACTAAAAGCTGTCATTGGAATTAACGTTTCCCTTATTGGTATGAGTACAGAAGGTATATGTTGCTAGGCAACACTTTTAATTCGTATGTTTGAAAGTACTTTTACGTACAAGGATCAACATTTTCAGCGTTAAGGCGAGTATACAAAAAAACGTTACTTTTATTAGAATAATAAGTTCATCTACACAAGCACACAATAAATTGGTTTAAAAATAAAACGTAATCAACATTTTCAGTGTTAAGTCGAGTATACAAAACAAAACATTAGGTACTTTTCTAAAAATAGGTTCATCTACACAATAAATTTTTGGTTTAATAATAAAACGTAATTAATATTTTCAGCGTTAGCCCAGTATAAAAAACATACCATTACTTTTATTAGAATAATAAGTTCATCTACACATCTACACATTAAAATGTTGATATAAAAATAATATATAATCAACATTTTCAGCTTTAAGTCGAATTCTGCGCTCTTCTAAAATTCGCCCAGCTGTAGAAAATACTCTTTCGCTTGTAGCGGAACTTGCCGGTATGTTTAAAATTTCTCAAGTTTTTTTTAACAGTAGCGTATTTACACTGTTTTTCCAAAATCCTAAAATGTCATCTACATTTCGGAATTTTAATTTAACATACTAATTTAGTTCTGTTTCGACATCATCCTAATTACATGTATCATCGTCAGAGCTATCTCTAAGTGTAGATAGATAAGAATCTGATGCTGATGTACCAGTTTGGAGTCTTTTGCTATGTATTTCATCATTGTCATCTATAGTTTTATTTGCATTATAATCTTCTCTTTTATGTGAAGGTATGAACTTTAAGGATTTATAATTAAGGTCCAAAAATAAAGCCACATAATGTAACTTGTTTGGCACAATTTGTGATTTAATGAATTTAAAAGTTGCTGCACCCTGCAGTTTTTTATTCGTTATTAAATATTTAACGTGAAATTAACGTGAAACGTGAATCACGCCTTGGAAATGTTCACTCACCTTCACTCACGTTCACGTCACGATTTTCAAATATTAGTCACGTTCACGACGTGACACGCCGTGACACGACGTGACACGACTGTTTTCACGTCACGCGCCCATCCCTAGACGAGGATACCTTTTGTGGCAAGGCCATTTAGGCCGAGACTAATAAATTATCCAAGTCAATTATATGTAATATACAGTGTGTCCCGGGATTGATGTTACAAGAGGTGCGATGGACTAAAAATTTTCGAATTTTATTTTAAGGTTCTGGAATTCGCTCCTGCTTGGTTTGAAAAGAATTTTAAGAATATTTTCAGTTTTTGAAAAACAAGTAGGCCTTGACAGGGAAACGAAAACTATTTTATTTTCCGGTAAACTACTCTTTTTGTTCATGATACGGCAAAATTATATTAAGAAAAATTATAACTTTATCGCTATCTTTATTTTGCTGACGCGACTGAATGCAACAATGGACGTGGGCTCGACAAAAACGTAAACAATTCTCGTAACTATAGTAGCAATATATTCTTGGATAACTGGTCTTTAAAACACTTGCTCTATTTCGAGCACTCCGGCTAGCGCGTCGTGTTTTTAAACTCGTCGCACGTGCTTTAAAGGCGTACTTATACACTTGTATCATAATATACTATTAAAGGTGGCCAGTTTTAAGATATGCGATTTTAATAAAAATAATAGAGACAAAAGTTACTAGTAACCTGAGTCCCGCAAGCAATTTGGTAATGTAGCAACAAATATTTACAAATTCGTTTTTCAATAAATTAAAATAATGCAAATAATGTGGTATAGCAGCAGCGCTTATAATGGCCGTGGTTGTTAAATTTTGACGGCCGTTGTTGTTATTGGTGACATTTCGATTAAGACAGTACTGATATAGTACAATAACATGACGGTATTATGAAATAGAAATTTTTCTAACTTGTTAGGAAAAGTTCGACTTTTGCATATCAATTTACATCAATTTTATATAGGAAATGGCTATGAATATTTCTGAACTGTTTTCAGTATCAGCATAAAATTAAGATACGTTCATTGATGTACAAAACTGACACTGTAGAAAAAATTGTGTGTCTAACAAGTGTGGAAACTCTATATTTCCACACTTGGTAGACAAATGACTATTATGTCTCTATAGCAAAAAATTAAGAATTAGGTTTGAGTAAAAAAAATCGAACGAACTTTAATGCATTTTTCGCTGGTCTTGCATAATTTTTTCCTACGACTGTAAAATTATAAGAAGTTGAATTAATCAATGAAAGTCATTACACTGAAACATCGAAATAAAAACTGACGTTTATCGAATAATTATGTAATATATATCACATTTACGATTATATACTTTTTAAAATTATTGCTTTTTCATGCATGTCAACAAAGCGAGTATCCTGCTTTTCGACAGTTGTAGGAGATGTTTTTCGGTGGAAAATGCAGGTTGAAAACCATATTGCCGTTTTGTACTACCATCATAATTTTCAAAATAATATTATTTTAAATATTTAAAATTACTTTCTGGTACTGTAAAATTAATAAGACAAAGATAGATGGTAATGAAACTGTAACGCTTTGGAATATTTTGACATTCTTTGTAAACTGCGCCTTCAAATTTGTTTCCGCATCTCTAATATAAATAGTCATGCTCGTATCTCTTCTTTCGAACGTCGCCGCGAGGGAATTTTATTTTCCAAATGCGCAACCTTGGCGATAAGAGCTTTCCTCGACTTTTGGAATTTGAGAAATGCTTTCATGAAAGTCACCGGGATGCGTGGAAGATTTGGTAAACTGGTGTCTGAGGCTTCAGAGATTTGTGGACTTTGGGGAATATCTCAAGGGTTTCGCCAGAGTAGGATTAGGATGATGAAGAAAACACTGATGAGATATGTGAAGGCGAGAGGTTACAAGAGCCAGAACCCTGTTATAGAGTAACAGTGTCCTATCCAGTTTCCTCTTTCTCACGCCAGCTGTTGGTTGAGGCATCGGAGGAGAGAAATCAATCGTGACCTGGTAAAGAAATGTTGTCACTAATGATTCCCAGAGTAGGCTGTGCACTACTGCTTAAGCACGTTTAAAAAAGTGTTACAGGCGTTTCTTTAAGTCGGCTTCTAAACAAAGGGTAAGCTCGTCGAAATTATGTAATTTCTTTTTAATTAACGTGGTAATCCTCTCTCTTCCTGCGGTGTCCACTTGCTGAGTGGAAAGCACTTGCAACATGAAATGCCTGAGTTAACTCTTACTACAATTACACTTTTGGCTGCTTGCACCCCTGAGATCACCATGGTGGAGCTTCCCAAAACCTAGCAGCAAGTGCATACTAAATTTCAGTGGTTTTGCATTGTCGATAAAAACAGTTTTGCCAGCATTAAAGTTATGTTTAGATTTAACAAAGGCCTTTGGTATTAATCTCGCACGTAGATGAAGTAATTTTATTAGCTAAATATTAGATGCAAAGGCGTTTCAATTAGGGAGCTATTAAAATACCTATACAGTGTGTACCGCCTGCAATGCCGTTAATTACTGTAGTGTGATCTTAAATTCCTGGCAAGCTAATTTCCAATTTTATCAGTTTACATGCCGGCAATCGGGCGCTTCTTTTGTTAGTTTATCTACTGGAATGTTTGCTGGCGTTAGAAATTCCAATATGTTGTTTCGAATTATAATTACAATAATATAATTGTGATATTATGATTTGGTTGACTCCAAACATATTTATTTATTGTTTACCGCTGTTGAGCGTCACGTTTTAACTGAATTATTTTGTTAATTACTTTTCTTGGGCCTTTTGTCGATTTTGTAAATTACTTACGATTATTATTTGTGACACTGTTGGTGAAATTAAAATGTTACTGTTACTGGTATTATTTCTTGTCTTTCTATGCTTATTGCCCTTCATAAACCTATTCGGGTGTTTTTATATCTAGGTTGTGAAGTTAGAGACTTACAAGGTATGTGGTGATGTGAGTTGGTTGCTAGATTTGTGTTTTTGTTGCGTATAAGGACTGGCTCCCGTTTGTATAAAATTTATGAAGTTTTTTGGTAACTTTAAGAACCACTGCCTGGTCCTTATTCAGGCCAAATTCTGCCGAGGCTTTGAGCTAGCTAGGGATATGCTACTCCTCGTTTAAGGGTGGTATAAAACAACGAGAATATTTACTTAGTGGTTGTTAAGGGCGCTGTTTATGCAACGAATTGTATTGAAAATCAAGTAGCTAAGCTTATTTCGCCTGTTTCATATAAATGTTCGCTACAAGCCTATTTGCACTTTATGTATCTAAGTTCCGTTCACAACCCTAGAGCAAAAAGTACTGTGTATTTACAGAATTCTTAGCAACCACTAAGATAATGTTTTCATTGGCCCATTGCCATCTATTGAATGTCTTGCAAACTTCGCAGTGCAAAAAATTAATTTTAAATTTGGGGTCGCGTTGTGTATTTTTCGACCATTATGGTTTGCAAACCTCGGCCTTAATTACATTGGTTTAAACTTAAAAGAACCTTTTTTTGTCAAAATTACAAGAATCTTCTATAAAACCCGTTGGAAAATGCAATTTAGTGTAATGCCTTTTATTGGTTTAAAAATAGCTTCTCTAGTTTTCAAATTATTTTTCTAAGAACTGTACATCCTTACTCACATGCTGAAATATTAAAGTCTAACCATTTGCTCTTTTTCATGTCTAGAAATGTCATATTTGTTTAAGAACGTATTTATTATAAGGCTTTCAATTTTACACATACCTTTTTGCGACGTTTTAGTGTTACTAATGCCCTTTGATTACTTGCAATGAAATAGACAATCTTCCTTGATTTCATATTTTTCCTGCTAAACTATAAAATTGTATTTTGGTGATCGCAAAAAAGTAGGTAGTGAAATTGTGGTGTAGATCGAGTGAAAGATTATGTTTCTAACTAGAACATCGCCCATTCTTACCCAGCAAATAACCTTGATTAGTTGACATTCAGGATGTAGCTATGCGAATCTGTTCATATCAACGAGAAACAGAATTCCACGAAATATTATTCCAGTATGAAAATTTGAAATGCAATATCGCTTCAGCAAGCATATGGATTGTAAATATTAGGAAGGACAGAGAATTAGTAAGACTCACAAGAGGGGAAATGTCTTGTTTGTTATTCGCTCTTGTTCGATTTTCGAGAGAAACCGAGATCCCGAGAATCGACAATAAAGATGAAGAGCCACGAAACTACATACGTAGAAGGTGATGCAGCTGTAGCAACACTTGAGATAGTATAGTAAATTTTCGTCGTAAAAGGTACAGTTGCACTTTTGCATTCCTGTTATCGCACTTGTTAATAATTTAAAAAAATTATATCTATGAAAATAACATCTTTCAGTTGCCTAAATGGCAAATCTGTCGAAGTATATTAGAGCTATAATTAGTAAATAGAAGAGTGTCGAAAATTACAAGCATTTACAGTAAAAACTATCATTTTGTAAAAGCTTTTTTGTCATAGCGGATTGCATAATAATGGTGTTTATCAGACCAACTAAAACATTAATTCTTAATGGTCGTTGAGTTTTATCAGTATAATGTATTATGTAAATTACCGTGACAGTTTTGTGATGATAATACAGACTAAACGGAACGGAACCTTTGTAGTAAATCCGGTTTTGTTCAATTTTGCAAACCCTAATTAATGATGTTAAATGATGTTGTTTTTTGTAAAAACAATTATATTGCAACCTTTTAAATCTGTAAAATAGCATTATTATTATGTCGTGGTGAAAAGTTCGACGACGAAGTTTTACATAAATATGCCGCTTGGTATAAATTTGGATGTAAACGCAACGAATTAGGTACCTAATTAATTTCAAATAAAAGCTGCAATATAAATACAGGTAGTCTATTTAATTATTTAAGCCGACAACATGTTTCGCGGCCATAAACTTATGTGGGTCATATTTATGTAGAAAATAAATTAAAGCTCTTGTTTTATTTCATACATCTATGTATGATCGAAATAGTGTTTTTCCGTATTTGTTACCAAGTTATTAAATCTCACATCATGGTGAATTACATGCTCCATATACGAAAACCGTTTTCATGTATTATACTGCACATCGATGTAGTAATCATTCGCTGTTGTACACAAAACATATTTTTTACGACCATTACTAAAAGTAGGCTTTTTAGCGCTAGCTTTTTTCACTTAATAGTTTTATAAATCAGCGTTAAAAGTGAAATCGACTGTTTACTTTTAGCCCATGTGCTAAAAGTAAACAGCTGGTGTGGAATTTAGAATTTTGAACTGGAAGTGAGGTTATAAAGTTATTCTAGTGACTTCTTTCGATAGAGGTAAAGTGATTTTTTAATTAAAGCATTATGTAATGAATAAAGTAAAATGTGTACATTTATAATCACCTTTGATAACTAACTTTGACAGCTACTGGCTGCTGAAATATACGCCTGCGCGTCAAGGCCATCTCTTTATTATGGCATAAATTATAACTGTCATAAATGCAAACCTTTGTTAAATCGAAATTTGTGGTTTAATAACAGTAAATTTAATGCCGTAGAAGAGATATTGTGTGCAAACTCGTTCTAAAAGTGTTTATGCATGAGACATGTTATGAAACTCAGCCTTCGGCTTCGTTTCATAATTTTCATGTCTCGTGCATAAACGTCTACTTTTAGCACTTGTTGCACAAATAGCTGTAAGATAACACTTCATTTAAAGGTAGTCGAAGTACTAGTAAACGCTACGACTACCGATTAGCTAATAGAATAGCTGCATAGAAATAGTAAGAATACAAGTAATAAGATGGCAATTATTGATTAAACTGTAATAGAACAGAGATATTCTTGTAATGGCATTATTGATAAAGTATAAATAAGCTTAAGGAGGCTGTTTATACTACAATTCTATTTATAATTAAAGATATAATCAAAAAGTGTTAAACAAAAGCGGATTAATCGTTTTACAATTTAATTTTTTATACAATTACCTAAGCAAGATTATTGTATAACACTAATTTAAAATATAGGTGTAATCACATATACAGGGTGTCCTAAAAGGTTTTTACCATTTCTAGGTTATATTTCTCGAGAACCGTTAGGAGTGGGAGGATTGGACCGGTTGCAATTAGCAGCTCGCCTCTTGGAATTGCAGTAACAATGGAGCGACACACGGAATCGCAGCCAGTTTTTTGTGTAAAAACACTTTTTGAGAACAACCATTCTTACATCCAAGTTCGTCGCCTTTACTGTGCACATTTTAATTTACACGACATTAATCAAGCTCCAACACGTCCTTTAATCAGGCACTAGGTTAGAAAATTTAAAGCAGAAGCCACAACACTGAATAACAAGCATATTGGTCGACCCAGAGTCGGCAGAAGTGAAGAAAATGTCGAGCGTGTTCGAGCATCAGTGAGGCGAATGCCACAACGTTCAATAGAAAAACAAGCTGCTGTCTTGAATTTTTCGAAAACGACCGTTCATGCGATCTTAATCAAAGGTCTACGTCCAAATTCCTGCAAATTTGAATCAACTAAAGCACAGAATTCCCGATGAAATTTCAGCAATTCTACAAGAATGTTTAATAAACCTAACACTTAATGAGTTATGATGTTTTTAAATAGTGAAAACCTTTTAGGACACCCTGCACTTACAATTAAAAAAATAATTTGTTTAATTTTACTAATAAGAGAAATATAAGTGTATTAGTTTAGCGTGGACAGTAAAAACAAAGTACTGTTAAATGGTTAAATACTTTTCGGGAAGCCGTTTTTCTGTTGGACAATTCCACATATAAATGCAAGGACTGGGTAGCTGCAATTAAAAAATTATGTATTTTGCAGTATTTATTAATTTAAGGATCAATTGGGCATATTTATTTAATAAGATTTAATTGTGAATAGCAACCTTGATTGTACGTGATATGCAATAATTGCTTATATTAATTCTCTGTAATCAAAAACGTGTTTGACGACTTCATTACTTCATTTTTGTAATTCTTTTAAATAATCAGCCAAAAGGATATTTTTTTGCTTGTACTATGTGCGATCAACCTGGTTTCGGGTTATAATTGTCGTATTTGTATTCTAAAGCGACCATTTTATCACAATTTTTACAATATACTAGTGCACACTTTTTCACATTCATTTCGCTTACAAAGGAACTACTTTTCCCAACAAGTACGAAAAAGGGCAACAAATGAAAATAGCTAGTAACATTATTTATAGCAAGTAATTACTACGACACAACGTATGCAAAGAATGCAAATCCTCGTTATTTCCAAGCTAGGATCAAGTAAGTAGTCGTTGGTTGTTTTCATTACCAAACACAATTGGGAGAATATTGGTCTAAAGTAATACGGAAAACATGAAAAAGTCCCAAAACATACGGAAAAGCAACTTGCTGAGATACCGAAAAAATGTAGAAGATTATGATCTACAAGGACAAACTATTGCTAATTTTGGACGACGAAACATATTTAATAATAATAATAATATAATAAAGTGTCTTTTATTATAGTAATAATTCGAGGTTATAACAAAAGAAAAAAATTAAATAATGCAGGCGAAGTTCAGCCTGGTTGCAATGATATGCTGGCTGCTCTTCCACTTAACCTACAACTTAACTTTATAAACATGATACAATATACAATATATAAACCTATATATGATTTCGGTACATACGCCTGTCAGATGTGATTGGGAAATAAATACACATTGAAATTCCTACTTGATTGTATTCATTGCGTGTTGTTCATTGATCAGGATCGTTTTTAATTTATTTTTAAATACGGTTGAGCTTACAGGTTTCATCATTTGCATGTAGTGTCTATTAAAACATTTTACTATGCAATACGAAAAAGAACGGGTAAAAATATGTTTATAATGAAATGGCACTGTCAGAAGACCTCGGTGGCGCAAGTTCAGATTGTGTATTTCCGTACGATAGGCTAACTTTCTATGTAAATATGGTGGAGATGCAGTTAATATTATTTTACGATAAAAGCAAGCAGCGTGTAAGTACCTCCGGTTCTTCATATTGAGCCATTGAGCACTCTGTAGCTTATGCGAAATTCTTTCATACTTGCGTATGCCATAAATCATACGCAAACATGAATTTTGCAGTTTCTGAATTCGCTTAGTGTCAACGTAATCTATACAAGGACCGTATACTGTATCACAGAAGCCAAACTGCGAAAGTACAAGTGCGTTACATAAGCATATCTTCATCTTAGTGCTCAATATATCTCTGTTGTTAAACAACGTCTTAATTTTACAGTAAGCTTTTTGAAGGCAATTGTTAATATGGTCTTTAAAACGTAATTTATCATCTATCTGAAGGCCTAGATTGCGCACAGATTCTTTATATTCCAGAGATACTCCATTAATCGATACCTTGAAATCAGAAACGATTTTTAATCGTTCGTTTTTATTACCGAACAAAATAGCGTTAGATTTTTTGGGATTAAGTTGCAGGCAATGCTGTTTAGATATCTGATATAATTTATCTAAATCTTGGTTCAAGAAGGAATATGCGTTAACTTGGTCACTAGAATTAAAATAAATGTATATTTGTGTATCGTCAGCATATGAGTGATAGTTACAATATTTTACACATTGAAAGAAAGTCGAAGTATAAATAATAAATAAAATTGGGCCTAATATCGATCCTTGGGGTACTCCACTCTCAACGCTTAAAAACGTAGACTTACAATCTGTTACCGTTACCCTCTGAAATCTGTCACACAAATAGTTCTTAAAGAATTTCACAGCGCTGTTCTCAAGACCTATATAATGCAAAATTCCCAACAATATATCATGATCAATGGTGTCGAAGGCCTTGGAAAAGTCAAGCAGTACCAATAAAGTCAATTGGTTACAGTCCATAGCTCGTAGTACATCATCAACAACGCTTGCGAGTGTCGAAGCACAGCTGTGACCTGTCCTAAAACCTGATTGATTTTCAGGGAGAATTTTATTTTTGTCAAGATGGTGTCTAAGCTGCGCTGCAACTGCTTTTTCCAAGACCTTAGACAGGGCAGGTAATATGCTGATAGGCCGTAGGTCCTTGAACGTAGACGGTGTAGTCGCCTTGGGAATAGGTATAACATCAGCCTTTTTCCAACACTTGGGAAAAACTGAAAATGTTATGCAGTAATTTATAATGTGTGTGATTATTGGGAGTAAAAATGGTAGGCAAGCATTCAGTACAAATATTCCAATGCCATCACAACCAATAGACTTTGATTTGATGGAAGTTATATATTTCATCACAAGAGCTTCATCTATAGGTTGTAATTTAAGCATGTGATTTACTTTTGCTTGAATATTATTGCGATAGTAATTGGCTGTCAGCAATTTCATTTTGAGAAGCTACACTGGGAGCTGAGTTAATGAAAAACGATTAATTTGCTCAGCATCTGCTAAATTTGAAGGAAGTCGATTTTTATGCTTTTTGTTTTTGTGTATGTCGAAATTTGATAAATCCTTCCAAAAATTCCTCATGGTATTTGTTTGAAATTTTTGACTTAGGTGGTCTTTTTTTGCTTTTCTAACAGCAGCTGTAACAAGGTTACGCAGCTGTTTGTAATACACATAATGGCTGGATTTTTTTTATAACTTATAACGATTAAGAGCATGATCACGAAGGGAAATTAATAATCGTATATCGTCATTAAGCCAAGGTGCAGGTGTTTTAGTGAATCTGGATGTTACGAAAGGCGCATGTAAATCAAGAAGCGTTTGAAGATTATCATTAAAGAATTCGATTTTGTCGTCTATATTATCCAGATCATAAATGTTTTTCCAAGGTATAGACCTTAATTGATCATAAAATTGTTGAGAATTAAAATTTCTAAAATTTCTATAGGTTCTGATCACAGGGTTGACCTTTGCACTAACAATATTGACGATACATTGCACTAGTTCGTGGTCAGAAATCTCGTGCATGCTTATTGTTTCGATTTTATCAATTAATTCGGGAACATTTGTAATGATCAAATCTAAAAGAGAGAATGTACTAGATGTGATACGAGTTGGAGTTTTCACAAGCTGTTCAAAACCAAGGCCGTTCAGATATGATTGCAAATGAGCGGATCCTGGACTTTCGCAGTCTAATAAATCAACATTAAAGTCACCAGTACATATTACTTTATCTTCAACAAGTAGCACCGAAGACAAGCTGCTTTCAAAATTATCAAGAAAATGCAATAAATTTGATTTAGGCTGACGATAAATTACACCAAAAGCAAAACTACTGCTATTTGAATTTAGAGTAATCCAAAGTTGCTCAATACTAGAATCGGTTTCAATAATATTTTATATTTCATACCTGTTTTTAGGTAGATGCCTACTCCACCACCACGACTTGGACGATCTTTTCTAATGAAATCATATCCTGGAATAGATACGGTTTCATCCGAAATCCAACTGCTCAACCAAGTTTCTGACACTTCTGCGACGTCATAGTTGTAATCAAGAATATGGTTTTTAAACAAATTGAAATTTCTTGTCAATGAAATAAATTGCACTGATTGTGTGGTTAATATTAGATAAAACATTATAGGAAACTTAAAAAAAATAATAACACACTTGATTTGTTTCATGTAATATATTAAAATATTTCGGTCACAGGGTTTATTGTCGAAATTAAATTAATATAACGTTATATAAGTTAATAATATAATAGTTCAAAATCGCACGTTACAAAATCGATTAATTGAGTTTAGTGTATAATAGGATATCATACTGATGATAAAGGATATTGTCCTGAGGCCGTTCAATTTTAAAAAAGTTCAGTTTGAGTCAAAAGTTTTAGTGTGGGTCGCCGTATCTGAACTTTGTGTATCGAGTTCACTTATTAGTGTTTGCATTAATCAGGCAGAGTATATGAATGAATGTATTTCTGAACTGAACAAGTTTATAAAGACATATTATAAGGAAGAAACCATTCTGTTCTGGCTCGATCTAGCCAGCTGACATTGTGCAAGTGAGGTTTAAGAATGGATTCATTAAAAAACCATCAATTCTGTCCCAAAAAGTTAAGCTTCCTAACATATGTAAAGTTCGTCCCTTAGAAAAGTTTTGGGCAATACTTTGCAGGTTTGTTTATGCTGATGGTTGAGAAGCACATTTGAAGCGAAGCAGTAGCTAATCTGCAAAATTAAGAAGCT
This sequence comes from Agriotes lineatus, assembly GCA_940337035.1. Lineage (NCBI taxonomy): Eukaryota > Metazoa > Arthropoda > Insecta > Coleoptera > Elateridae > Agriotes > Agriotes lineatus. Next base: position 14,948 of record CALNHX010008253.1, read on the forward strand.
TCAAGAAATAGTCGCGAAAGTTGTGTGCAAAGTGATTGCTCAAGTTCCATGTCCATTAAGAAATAAGTGAATGGAGGGGTTGTATCCAATGTGTTCAATTGAATTTTTTGAGTTATAAACCATTGTTATTAGTTAAAAATGTAACTTAGTTTTATGTTTTTATTTTTCGAGATTTTGGTTTTTATATGGGGATACTTTCTTCACATACCTTATGGACATTAATTTCCATAGCAATCAAAAGCTACTCGAGTTTTAGAATTACTAACTAGTGTCTCAATTACAATTACGACCAAAAACTAACGGGTGTTCATTTAAATGTATAATTAGAGTCGCCTGTGATTCGTGTTAAACGTTTGGCAGTACTGAAGTGTATTGTCAAGCTTTGTCAAATTCTAGATTTGTAGGTTAAGTTTTGCGTCAGTCTATGTTAAATAACAAAAAAAAAACCTCACCTACTAACCTCGAATTTGACATAGACTGACAATACATTTCAGTACTGCCAAACGTATAATACGAATCACAGGCGACTCTAATTATAAATTTGAATTTTTAGAGTTTCTATCTAAAGTTTCCAATAAATCTTCAAAAAGCAACAATAGTTGATACCGCATTTGGAAAAATTATGTGTTTCGCCTCGGTCAAAAATCTCTAGCCTCGTATGGAAATAAAATCACTTATCCTTACTTGTTGCAGAAAAACCTATTCCAACACCCAAACGGCTTCGTTCTCCTGCATGAAATTATACGTTTCATACTTGTGGTAGAAATACGCACTTATAACATCTCGTGCATGGAGTTTTTTCTGAAATTTTTTGAATGCCATATACGCATACGTTGTAATCGCAATCTATCTACGATGTCGTGCGATTACGTTGCGGTAATGGCATAAAAGCAAAATTGACTGGAAGAGTCTATGCGCGAGGGTATGTAGAGTAAGTAAATCGTTCAACACCAAAATACAATTTCTTCTTCTATAAATCGTGTAAATAGCACAAATTCGTCGCAGGAAGCAACAATTACATACAATTTAAAAAACTTCCAAAAATGAATTTTAACATGTTAGCTATAATATAATATTTTCAGAAGACGAAATTCCTATTGGCTGCCTGCAAGAGATTTATTCTTGACCCTTTGACCTGATGGGTGTTTTGTTACTTGATCTGATATTTTTTAAAGTTCGAAATTCATTGACAAGTGCTTTAACAATTAAGAAATACATTGATCTTTTCTGGAAAATTTTAAGTACGGCGGTGAAATAGACACAGCAGAATCGAAGAGTGCTCTGATGCCTAGAACCTCTTACCTACAAATTAATAGTATATAGACCTACTGTACAATGGCCATGAATTATGATTCATAATTCACGGTTTGCAGCCAATCATAAAATTATAGTTTCATAATTCACTAGTTTGCAAGTTGCAATTATATTTTTTCTATAGCACATGTTAAAGTGTGCTTTTATCAACTCAAAACAAATGGTCAAGTTTTACTTTAACAGCAAAGGTAGATAAAGTAGCACTTTAACATCAAGGATAGATAAAGTAATTTAATTTTCTAACTTTTGTTTAAATTAAATATGACGGCTTCGTATTATCGTAGCAACCCAATCTAGCTACTGACATTTTGAAATGTGTCATTATTTTCATTTGAAATTGTTAAAGTTCTTGCTATAGAAAAAAATATTGTATTATACACGACGATAAAGTTATTTCTATCCACTCTTGAATTATTAACGTCTCGACTTCGTCTCGACGTTAAACGATTCACTCGTGGATAAAATTTAACTTTATCGTCTTGTATAATAAATTACTATTTTATTATTCAATAGGTTGTAGCCAATCACAAAATTCATTCTCATTATTAAATGACTTTTGCAGTTAGCAGCTGTCACAAATATGAATACAAAACTCCTATTACATAAGAGTAGATAAAATATCGTATTACATTCGCGATTATGGCCATTATTGATTATTTGTTGTACTTTGCCTGACCTCACAGTTTAAATTTAATAAAACATCAAAGTAACAATTACTTCACTATCATATTTAATAGCTAACTTCTCATTTATTAAACATAATATCCTGTGCTTTCGAAACGAAACTTATTTATTCAAACGTTTAAATGTGAACATTTTTAACTTTCTATTTTTACTGTACTAACCGTCAATGATGTGTTATTCTGTTATAGAAAAACGTAGATAATAATACAAGTATCAGCTGTATAAATACCCAGAGAGCAATCACGAGCAAGGGTATTCATCAGTTCAATAACCGCATCAAAAAAGCAAAGTTTATAACCGCCCCTTAAAAGGCAACACTGATAAACGTTAACGCGTGTTTTCATTTTCTTAATTACAATTAGAGGCAAAGTTTGCTCATTATATAATAACAGGGTTACATTTATTTAGAGACCTGGATAAGGTAAATTTTATAGAAAGTGTTCGTTATTATATCAGTTTAGTATCTGTTTCAACTATTATAATAGGTATCCAAAGCTTTAACGAAGTTTATTTGGGTTCAAGCAGTCTAATAATAAAAGGGTTGATCTGTATGAGTGATTTAAACCTGAACATTTAAACAGATCTATAATGGGCGCTACTCACAACTTCCATCGCAAGTAGAAGTTTTGAAACTAACAATTTTGACGACTTCAAAGGAAAGAATATAATTTAAATTTTTATGGTGTACATTCTTCGTCTGTCCAGGATAAGAACTTGGGCTATGCGAAAACAATTGATTTTATTTAACTCATAGTTCTCGAGTTACAGCAAGAACAGGCAGCATTTTATTTTTTAATGTGTTTACGCTGTATATATTTGACCGAAATAATATTCAGTTCGAACCTAGACATCTAATCTCCATAAAATCTTGTCTTCCTACAACAAATAGTTTTTGAGCTCGCTAAGATACGGACAGACAGACAGACAGATAGACAGACGGATTTGAGAAAACATGTTTTCCACCATCTGGATACTTTGAAACGTGAAGATCTGAATAAATATCGGAAGCTAATTTTTTCGCGATTACAATATTTCCTTCGTCTTTCAGGAGGAATTTATCTTCGTGTGCATTTTCGACGTCATGCGGCTGCAGAAATATAATGCTGAAATTCAATATACAATTCTCCAATTAGGCCGATTACACACTGGAGAAACAAATTTCGTGAAACTCGTTGCACCAAACAGGAAACTTGTTTCATTAACGCATAGCACGTGTATCCAAATGAGATGATGCACAGAAGTGTTTCTGAAACAGGAGAGCAAAAATTTTTGCGTATACAAGTTTCATGTAACAGGACATGCTCTGTTTCATATTTGTTTCGGAAATTATTTGAGTTTTATGCTTATCTATATATTTAAAACGTGAAGCATTTTCTTTCGACATCTATGTTGAGACTTCCACCCGGCCGATTTCGATAATTCTTTTTTTAAATGAAAGCCGTTGCCGTGTAGATGTGCACAAAAGTCCTAAATTGAAAGTAAATTGTTGATTTATAAAGAAAAACCATCATATTGTAGCTCTCAAGCGGTTGCAGCCGGCCATGCAGTAGCAGTAAACCAGGTATATTCTCACAGTCAGCTTGCGGCGTTCGGCCGATTATTGCAATGAACTACTGTCACTACTAAACGGTTATTTGAAATCAACGGTCTGCCGATTCTTGAGACAAACGTCAAAATACATGTAAAATGACAGTTAAAGAAAATCGGCATTGCTCAGATGCTGTAAGGTGTTTTTTCTGCTTATTATAATTATGTGAATGTGCTTATTTACACACTGGTTCATTGCTTTCCGTGTTAGTATAAGCATACGTATATTGTTAAAACGTCTTTCGACGTTGTCCGACACCTGTTTTTCATACTCTTCCATCCTCACAGTTTCTTTCGTGTAAGTTGCATTCAGTTATCGCTTTGTAATCTATAATTTCAAAATTCTATTCGGCCTTCTCCTAGCTCTTTTTTGTGACACCCTTCCCATTTTCTCTGTGCACCTAGCATGTGCGATGACAATTAATAAATCACAAAGACAAGCTATATATATAAATAAAATAATAATAAAAACATATAATATTCGTCACAGACAGTATTTAGCTATGGTCAAGTGTATGTAGCAATGTCACGTGCGAGTAGTTTTGCGAACTTAAAAATTCAAATTTTACCTGATGGATAGATTGTCTACAAAAAAGTTTTGTAAATTGCAAAATATTTTTCAACGGGTCCCATTAGTGGTTTTTTTATTTACTGTGATTTTATCAGTTTGACGATGATTTAAATGACAGCTGCTCTCAAGACAAATATGTGTTCTAATAGTGATTTTTAAAAATGCAGTATCAGTATAATAAGGACATATTGTCTTGAATTTACATAAGGGTTCACCTTAGAGGATATTCCAAGACCGAATAGTTTTCCAAACTTCTCTTGAAACTCGCCAACGAAAACCTACGTCAAGCCGTGACAGATATCGCCAGCCTCACTAACATAATATATTCCGACATTAAGAACATAACAGGAAAACCAGTGTCCTGGCTTCTAAGAAGGGCGAGTATCACTCCGGAAAATGATAAGCAACTAAAAATCAACAACACACACCTCGGAGCCTTTCATTCGGAGGAAAAGATCTATCAATCAATTAACACTGTGGTGAAGGCAGATGATACAGTGCACTACCACGTTGAGTTTCTCCACACTCTCTACCTTTCCGGACTTCTTCCAAATCGCCTGCCTTTGAAAGTTAGAGCACTTATACTACTGAGAAACGTAAAGACTCCCAAATTCGACGGCAGGTGAAAGCTCCGCATCGTAACGTCACTGAGGACAAAATGTAAATAGGTTTTGGAGAAGGGGAGACAGTCTTCATTCTTCGAATAACCCTTATTATTTCAGACTATTCTTTTATATTTAAGAGACTGCAATTTCTCTTACAAACCTGCTTTGCCGTGACGATCAATAAGGTGCAGGGGCAGTCGCTGAATCAGGCTGGGGTCGACTTGAGGAAAGACTGTTTTTTTCTCGACCAACTTTATCTAGACTGTTTAGGGATCAGTTCTCCAAACAACTTAGTGGTGCTCAAACCAGAAGGGAAAACATCTAATATCGTCTACAAAGAAGTGCTTTTACCATCTATTCGACGAGATTGACTTCTACTTCACAGATCGTTATCTGGGGAAGGTAAAAAGTTGTAATTCGCCATATTAGTTCTTTTTACAAGGAGGGTCAAACCATTTTCAGTACTTTTCGAAATTCATTTCTCCAAAGGAGCTAAATGTGGCAGACCTGTTTTTGTAAAGATCTACAATGAGGAAACTACTACAGGTGGAAAGCTGAAATTCGACATATTAGTTCGTTTTACAAATGAGATCAAGTAAATGTCAAGGTTTTGCAGAATTCATTCCCGAAATGGGTTAAATGGGACAAATATGTTTTCTCCAAATATCGCTCCAAGGAAACTACTAAAAGTATAAGAAGTTAAAATTGAGCATATTAGAACATTTTTCAAATCGGGTCAAGTCTGTCTTAGGGTTTTGGAAAATTCATCTCCGACAGGGGTTAAATGAAACAAATCTGTTTGTCGAAATATCGCCACGGGAAAACTACTACAGGCAGTAAGGATATTCACTACGATTTTCCCATGCCAGTTAGTAAGTGGATTCATCCTGCAGAAATTCCGACTGTTAATCAACCAGATCGTAATGCAAAACCTGACATTGAGATATATACAGATGGGAGTAAAACTAGTGACAAGGTTGGCTCTGGAGTGGCGATTTACAGAAACAACCAGCTTGAGCATGAAATGAAATACAGACTAAGTGGTAGGTGTTCAAATAACCAGGCCGAACAATTGGCAATACTGAAAGGACTACAAAAATTAGAAGAAATATGCACCTCAGAAAACAATCAACCAAAAGTAGTACTATACACCGACAGTAGAGTCGCAATTGATTCATTGAAAGGGAGAGATAAACATGGCAATTTAATAATACAAATACAGAAACTGATGATTAAACTAGAAGGAAAATGTGAATTGTTTGTCACCTGGGTAAAAGCACATCAAGGTAACGTAGGGAACGAGAGGTTCGATTACTTAGCAAAATGTGGAGCAGAGTGCGATACTGTGATAATCTACAACAAGATACCGAAAAGTGAAATAATTAGTGATGCTAAACGGGAAAGTGTAGAGAAGTGGGAAAGTGAGTGGAACAATACAGAAAAAGGGAAAGTGACAAAAGAGTTCTATCCAACAGTATCCGCAAGATTAAAATACCCGTCTAAAGTGAACCCTAATTTTACTGTGCTAGTGACCGGCCATGGACAACTGCGAAGCTATTTGTACCGTTTTAAAATTTTAGACAGTGCTCGATGTCGTGTGATACTGATGATCAGACTGTAGATCATCTGATTTATAACTGTAAAATTTTAAAGTGCAGCGACGAATTTTACGACATAGTATACTAATCAAGGGCGGCGACTGGCCCGTAAATAAAAAATTACTTGTAAATACTTACCTAGAGAATTTAATTTTTTTGTCAAAAATATAGACTGGGAAAAATTATAAAATAGTAAATAGATACATATATAGCTTCAGTTGTAGGTAACAATCAGTTAAACATACTTTCCTAAAAGAATTTCATATTATTGTTAAAAATAGAATTTGTAAGTTATAAGTAGTTAAGTTACCAGGAATTAGGCATAGTTTTCATATAATCAGAGAAGTAAATTAGAGCAGATAGTTTTAGTATAGTTTTAAAACATTTATAATGTATGATTAAAAAACGAATGTTGCATATAGGCATATAGTATTACATATATGTAATGGAATATGCAGAATAAATGAAATATATAAAAAAAAAGGCAGTAAGTTGAAATTCGGCATTTTATATCGTTTTACTAATCGAAATAATTTTAGAGTTTTTCGAAATACAACCCCTCAAACTGGTTAAATAGATCAGAGGTGTTCTTCTAAAAATAGTCAGAAAGTAATTTATTACAGGCAGGAAATTGAAATTGGGCATATTAAATCGTTTTACAAATTAGGTCAAATCAATTTCAGGCTTTTCGAAATTAACTCCCGAAAGGATTAAATTAGAAAGTTGATTCGGCACAGTAGTTCGTTTTACACATATAGTCAAGCCATTTTCAGGATTTTTTTAACTGTATCCTCTCAAAGGGATTACATGGGATAGATGTGGTTTTCTAAAGATCGTCACGAGATAGATACAGGTAGGAAGTCGAAATTTCGCATATTAGTTCGTTTTACAAATCATGTCAAACCAATTTCATGGTTTTGCAGAATGCATCTCCTCAAAAGAGTTAAATGAGATAGATCTGCTTTTTAAAGATTACCTTAACGAGCGAACCACTACAGATAGGAAGTTGAAATTTTGCATATTAGACCGTCTTACAAATAGACCAAATCATTTCCAGGGATTTTTTGGAATTCGCCCCCAAAGGGTGCTACGGTGTAAATGATCTCTTAGCGGTTGATACTGTGTGAACAAACCTTTAGTGCCGATATTAGGTTCGCGCCCATCGAAATTTGTAGGTTGGCGATTATATTTTTTGGTGGTGCTCGTATTTTGCAAACTCATGGTACTGCGGCCATTGTGTCATTTTACAGCGAAGCTAGCAGCCTGCACGGTTTTTCGCATTCTATAATCCGATGGGGAGTTAGTCTGCTTTTGATTCTTTGTGTGCCCCATGCCGTTTGGCGGAGTTTTGGTTAACAAGCGAATATTTGGCCATTTAAGTCCTTGTCGATTGGCGGACTTAGTTGCAAACAAGCTTCTAAAAAAAAAATTCGTACACATGGCCCATATTCTTGGGGCCAGTTAATTTGGAGTTTGGTCCGCTCTCGCGTGAAGTGCAACAAAATTATATCTCTCTTGCCTGAATATGAAAATCAATATTTGAATGTAAATATAATTGTATGACATAATGACAACATTTTATAATTTTCTATGGAATTAATAGATTCGTTAAATTTCAGTGGAATATATACACATTGCTTAACACTAAAATAGGATCAATAGATATTCCTGTGAAAAGTTTAAATGTATCTACTGGTTTAATAGATGAGATGAGATTAATGGTACGCAATTTATTATAACTACTTAGATTTGGTATTAAATGGACAAGCCACAAGCCAGGCAGAAGAGTATTATTACTGTGTATAGATCAACACATTCTAATATTGCACTACCTTTTTGCCTTCGGAAAAGAAATTGTCCTGTGCGCCTATCATTTGCGATAACAATTAACAAATCACAAGAACAAGCTATGGGTAAAGTGGGAATATATCGTATTTGCCACAACAAGTATTTAGCCATGGTCAAGTATATGCAGCAATATCACGTGTGAGTAGTTTTAAAAACTTAAAAATTTGAATTTTGCCTAATGAATCTTGCCACACGTTACAAAGAATTTTTCTAACTTGCAAAATATTTTGCAACGGGTCCACTAGTATTATATATTATTAATAGTAGCTAATAGTATGAACACGCAAAAGTTTGGCTGGCTTGCCCTTAAAAATTCTTTGAACTTCTCAGTATGTTGCAGCAGTCCGCTACCAACAACAAAAGCACTATGTTGAAAATTGATTAGATTGACAGGATGCATAAAAAACATCCTCATCGGAACACATATTTGCATACTACAATGTCGAATCGGTGAAACAATTCAATGTAATAAGTTTCACTAGTGTGAATTGTACAAGAAGCAAAGTTTCATGTAATTCGTTTCAGATACAAGTTGCATGAAATTTGTTTCTCCAGTGTGTGATCGGCCTTAGATTCCTACTCAGATGAGTAAACATCTCTCCCTCATAAGAAAAAATGTGTTTGCAAGGATAATGTTGATAAAGGTTAATTATGATAATTAAGCTCCTAATCCATTTTCTACCGTACGAGCAAAAATAAAGTGCGCTGGAATTTTGAAGTTATGTGTAACATAACACCAGACAATATGTAGCTGTCATTTGACAATTTTTGCAAAGTGAAGTTTGGTACGTTGCGATATTAGCCACTGTTTATAAAATGTCAATGACAAGTATTAGTATTAATTTTCTGGTGTTACAATACACTTCAAAATTCCAAAGGCACCTATGAACTTGCTATTTGCTCATACTATATTTTTGAGATAACCTTCTTCCTTTTGATTAACCGTTATCTATCTTTAGATATACTTTCCTCTTTAATTTTACGCGAGCTGATAGCTAAATATAATCTATCTAGTTCAATAACTTCATTTCCTCTACCGATTATTGTAGTTTGCATTAACAGGAGATTGACGTATTAATCGTGTATTTGGATTTAGTATACTTCTCGCTGATGTTACATGTACATATTTTACAGTAATCGCAAGTTTTTTTGTTTTAAAATAGCACAATATTATCGAGGAATCTCAAGTAGTGTAATCTCCCTAGTCCTCTAATTTCCCATGTCGTCTTCTAACGCACGTCACGTTTTGATGGAGTTGCAGTTCTTTTATTGTTATTTGATGGCTTTGATCTATAGTGGGAGCATAGCTCTCATAAATTCTTGCATTTCTCTGTCTAGTTTTCCATTGTATTGAAGCACTTCTCTAATAAATAAATATTATAGTTTTCTTCTTCTTCGTGCTTTATATACGGGAAACCCCGTGTCCATTCGACTCACGTGCGCGACTCATATAGCCATCTGTCCCTAGTCCATGGCACAATATCTTGTATTTGATTTCTGCTTCGTGCTTCGAAGCTTTTGGTTCTATTTGAAAGTGTCGTACCAAGTATGTTTTTAGCGTTCTTAGGTCTGTGGTTCTCATTAGCTTTTTCGTCCTGCCTATTTCTACTCTTTTTTCAGCATAGGCCTAACACATGTTTGTATATACGGGTTTTATTTTCTGTTCTTAAATATTGGCTCCACCAAACTATATTCCGCAAGTATCCCGATGTTGCGGTTGCTTTTGTGGCTTGCGTTTTGACACCTCTACACCTTTCTCAATGGTAATTCAGAAAGTGCAACTTGCAATTCAGGTTTATAAATTGTAATTCAGATTAGTAAATTGTTATTCAGAAAGCATAAATTGTAATTGGGAAACCAATGGACGACGACTTTATGTAGAATTACTATGTAGATACATACATACAAGATGTGTACATTTTGTAACAAATTTATTAGTGATTGTCGAAAATCGTCGGAAAGGTCGATTTTAATTTTGGTTGAAAGCAATACACTTTAAAATTTTGCATCATAGAATTCATGTCTATGTTATATGCTTATAAGAGCATTTTACGTGAGTCAACTAGTAAATCAAACGGCAAAAGCTCTTACATTCTAATTTATTTGGTATATAAGTGTTTTTTTCCACGACAACATCAGTTAATAGTTGACAACTTGATTTACGTAAAATACTCTTAGTAAGAGCATATAACAACAGCCTGAATTCTACGATGGAAAATTTTAAAGTGATTTGTTTTCAACCAAAATTAAAATCGAACTGTCTAACGATTTTGTGTCGTTTTTCAGCCAACAACGGGAATTTCAGGATGGGCGAGAGAAAGGAGAGGTGGAGAATGGAAGAAGGGCCAGGAAAGGTTGATCCAGAAAAACCATCTAAAAATTTGAATCAGAGCAGCCGGCTACTGTAATCGAACCCAGGACCTCCCGACCCCTAAGCAGACGTGCACTGAGCTCGGTCTGGCAACCTTTATCCTGTAAATATGTATCTACACATCCAGGCGGTTTTTTTGCAAAATTTTCTACATATCTAAACGTAACTGATCTTACGTCGAGAATTTGTGATGAACGAAAGCTTCTATTAGTTATGATACAGGGTCCCGCAACGAAGCGGTGGTGGAAGATATTTCTAAAACTAAGAGAATTACATAAATAACATGTATATAAAAGTTGTAGGTACGACGGTGGTTCATATTACTAAAATAGTTTTAATTATACAGGGTGGCTGAAAAAAGTATGGCAAATCAACATTACTATCTTTTAATAGAATACCCTATATTTGGGTAGCTTAAAAGTTTTCTACTGAAATACTAATCATTTCTATATAAAGTTATGTGGGTCTAACGTCAACTGTTTTGGAGATATTAACGATTTTATACAAAAAAATGCTGAACTTCAGGCGGCTGCTGTAAGCAACAGAAAACAACTTATTGAATGAAGGAAAACGTTACCAAACAATTTTGATTTTCGTGAAATACCTTTCAAGTGTAAAATGGTGGATCTGGGTATTAATGCTATACAGGGTGCTCAATATTTGCAAATTTAACCATTTAGAATTTTTTTCAAATTGAACTGCCTGTTTATTTTTATATTTTTAAAAAGTCCTTTTAATGAGATTTCTTTTGATATCTACTTTATATTTCTAAATTCAACTGTTTTTGAGATATGCGTGTTTGAATATAAAAAAATGTAAGCACCTTAAGATGCTTTATTTCAAGGTATAACGAACACACACCGTTAAAATGAAGATTTAAACACTTGAGTTCTTCAAACAAAAGATAAAACCAAGTTTAGAAAACAAAAATCCAGCCACTACTCGATACTAGATATAACAAATATGAAAAAAGCAGGAGAAAATTAAATCTGAGGAGAGATTGAATTTAGGGATAGGAAATTAAATGTCAGAGGAAAGCTAATTTAGAGTACTTTTTTAAAATACAGGGATATCTAATTAAATAAATCAAAATAATTATATTTGGTGATTACGAGTTCTCTGTACAGCATTAATACCCAAAGCAGGAAAGGATGACTATTTAACATTTAATGTAACTACATATAGGATTTTGGTGTATTGGTTTTTGTTTTATTTTGAAATCTGATTGTATTTGACCTTGGAATGGAATTATTCCTGCATTTATCGTTTTTTCGTGTCTATTATTCCTTGTGTCAACACTGACCGAATGTATATTCTCAACCTGGTTTGTGTTTTTATTTTTGTGAAGCTATAGTGTTTAAATCATTAATTTAAAGGCGACTGTTTTTTATCCCTTGAAATAAAGCAGCTTAAGGGGCTTAAAATGCTCTTTATTTTAAAACACTCATATCTGAAAAACAGCTGAAGTAACATATAAAAAAAGCACATTAAAAGGGCTTTTCAAAAATATTAAAATATACAGGGAGTACTATATGAAAAAAAAATTGAAATTATTAATTTTACAAATGTTGAGAACCCTGTATAGCATTAATACTCAGATCCACCATTTTACACCTGAAGAGTAGTTCACGAAAATCAAAATTGTTTGGTAACGTTTTCCTTCATTCAATAAATTGTTTTCTGTTGCTTACAGCAGCCGCCTGAAGTTCAGCATTTTTTTGTATAAAATCATTAATATCTCCAAAACAGTTGACGTTAGACCCATACAACTTCATATAAAAAATATAAGTATTTCAATGCAAAACTTTTAAGTTGCCGAAATATAGGGCATTCCATTTAAAAAATAGTAGGTTTGATTCGCCACACTTTTTGAGCCACCCTGTGTAATCAAAACTATTATAGTAATATGCACCACCGTCGTACCTACAACTTTTATATACACAATATTCATGTAACTTTCATACTTTTAGAAATATCTTCCACCCCCGCTTCGTTGCCAGACCCTGTATAATGAAGCACTGAATGTTGATTGCGTGTGTATTAGAATTAGACCAAATATATTTATGTCGGCTTTGGTGAGCAAAGAACGTGTTGTTAATTCGTAGTTCATATTGTGTGCATAGATCTATCAGCTGCACCATTTTCGTTGGTTACATCTTTGTTGTACTTGCATTTTACTCCGTCTAAAATATTGTTTCCGACTCTCGCATTAGAGTTGCCGAAGAAGATAATTTTCTTGTTCATTGGTAAGACATCCAATGTTGTATAAGTTATCGTAGAAGTTGTCTCTTTCGTTTTTAGGTTTGCTGATGTCCGGTGCATATATGCTAATTATGTGGAGTTTGCGGTCTTTCAGTTGTTATTCGTTATACAATAATCTGTCGTTAATAAATTCACATTTGTAATAGTGTCTTCAAAACTTTTATGTATAAGTAAGGCGACTCCTGAGTTGAATTTGTCATTCTTGTTTTTTTCTGCTATAGATAATCATATAGCTCTCATATCTGATGGATCCTTTGTCTTCCCGATAAAGAGAAAATATCTATTTTATGCTTTTTCAATTCCGGTATCACTTCTTGGTCTCGGTTATTCCATAATGTTATATTCCAGTATCCGATTCTTAATATGTTCGGGATTTATATTCGTTTTGTCTGCTATTTCGGTTGTTGAGATGGATCTTTCGAAGAAATTAGTTATAATTCTGGAAAACACCTTAACGAGCTATGACAGAAAACTCATTAGCCTATAATTCAGAAAGTATTTTTGATACCCATTTGCTAAAGAAGTGTAACTATAGAATTTGTCCAACCAGTGGAGATCGACTCGCCATCTAGACACACATTAAAAATATCTACTAATCGTTCTATTATACATTTTCCCAAGCTGTTTATTGATTTTTATATGCATTATAGCGTCTCCTACTTCTTAGTTATTGATGATGTTTCTTCAACGTTAGTGTCAAAATATTCCTCTATTGTCTTGTTGTAAACGTAAACGTAAACGGAACAGATCATATGCTAACATACTATGAACTAAACTATGACATCACAAAACTTAATCCACAGATTGTTACATACCGATCCTACAAACATTTCAACATGGACGATTTTGTAAAAGACGCAGCTAGGGTGAATTGGAAATATCTGCAGGAACTTGAAAATATAGATAATAAAGTGGGATATTTGAACGAACAAATTATAAATTTATTTGATCGTCATGCACCAATAACAACCGTTACAATACCACATGCCTATAAACCGTATATAACTGACAACATAAAATTAATTATAAAGTAAAAAAATAACGCCTATAAAAAACATCAAAAAACTAAACTTCAACGTGATCGTGACTACTACAAACAGCTAAAGAACTTTTTGTCAACTGCCATGAAGAATGAGAAAGCTGCATATATACATCAGATACGTATAAACAAATTTAAGCCTCGTGTATTGTGGAAGCAATTTGCCCAATGGAATGTATATACTAAACCGGAACTTAAAATAGCTGAACATTTAAAAGATCCAAATTTAATTAACGAGTCTTTTCTGAGTAATATCGAAAAGGAAACAATTAACGATGAATTACTGGACTTCTTTCGTCAGCAAACTCGTAATGATATACAATTACAATCCGAATGTACCTACCAAACATCTGCTGAGGAAGTTGGAAAAATCATTGTCAACCTGAGGTCAAACGCTACTGGAGTAGATGGAATCAACTTATACATGATAAGACTAGTTCTTCCGTTTTGTATAAATGAGTTAACCCATATTATTAATTTTTCTTTTGACACCTGCACTACGCCCTTGATATGGAAAACGGCAATAATACACCCACTTCCTAAAGTTAGCTTAGCCAAAGAAACTGCTAGAGAAAATTGCAAATAATCGACTTTTACTACACGTTCATAAAAATAGAATTTTGCCTGCTATCCAATCGGGGTTCCGATCTAATCACAGTATTTCGACTGCACTAATCAAGATAACTACAGATATAGCTAGAAGTATCGATAATTCCGAAGTAACTTACCTAACAATACTGGATTTTAGTAAAGTCTTCGATCTTATAGATCATAGCTTGTTGATAGCCAAATTACATTATTACCGATTAAACCCACAAACTCTGCAATGGTTTACCAGCTATTTATCTGAGAGAACTCAAGCAGTACGGATTGACAACACTATATCCACGGAATAACCAGTAACCTGTGGTGTCCCACAAGGTAGCATTTTGGCACCAGCTCTATTTACACTATTTACTGCCGACTTGCCTGATGTGTTGAAACATAATTGGAGTATTCACATATACGCTGATGATACTCAGATTTACAAATCCTGCTCACCGTCCTATGTCAATATCCTTATTGAAGAACTTAATCAAAATCTTCACCATATTGCAGAATGGTCGAAGAATAATGGATTGCGGCTGAATCCCAAGAAAATGGTGGTAATGTGTCGCGGTACGAACTATGGTCTCGATAAAGTTAGCCTTCACTCAAATAGTAATCCTATAACGTTAAATAATACCGTATTGATGCTCAACGAAAGTTCCCGTGATCTTGGAGTGGTTTTAGACAAAAATCTGAACTTTGAAAGACACATCACCCAGTGTTATTTTAAATTAAAAACATTGTGGAAATTTAAAAACACATTACCTCAAGAAGTGAAGTGGAACCTGGTTAATATGCTAATCTTAAGTTATATTGATTACGCTAGTGTAGTATATTATAATTTTTTAACTGCCAGTATGAAAAACAAACTGCAAGTTTTACAGAACTCTTGTTTGAGATTTGCTTTTCAAATACCTTATCGAAATCATGTAACACCTCACTATAATAGATTAAATATTTTGAAACTAGAAAATAGGTTTAGGCTTTTATTTGTAAAACGTTCTGATTTATGTAGCAGTAAGGTTATGCTTAGAAATAGAGAACTGTATAACATACCGCAGCATAAAACTAGTAAATTTGAATGTTGCTATGAATATACTGCACCAAAATTGATTAATTCTGTAATTGATATTTTTCTAATCCAAGTCGTGCTCAATTCAGAAACGAGTTCAGAAAGTATTTAAAGCAATTACAATCGGCACACGCTACAACATATTAATACTGCGGGGAAGGTGAAAAACGGCTTTGCCGATCTTTTACTGTTTGAACACATATTTATTTAATAATATCTATTTAATTTAATAATATGTATTTTCCATTTCTCTTTGTTTTTATGTTTTTTATATGATTGTACCTAAGTTTTTTTTGTGTTCAATAAATTTATTATTAATATTATTATTATTTATCTCTCAAGTGCAAAAGGTAAAAATTGCCAAATTTCCAAGTGGCTTTAGTTTGTTGTTTCACTTATCAGTAATAGTTATTTGCATATAGAGAGCCAAAAGTAAAAGATTACCCCCCGCGGATGAAGTTTGAGGCCCGACGCCTAGCGGAGCGCTTTTATTCTTCCAAGGTTATAAACTCTATTTCAACCCGAGGTAAGTACAACGTTTTACTAAAAACTGGGCCTAAATGAACTACTGGAATGATTTCTTCTTGGGAATATCTCTGAATTTCGAGCGTCTTGTTTTCTAAAGCTTGCCGAGCGTTTTATCTACTTTACCGCTCGACAGACGTAAAGTTGTATGTAGATTTTCATTGTAGGACTGATGTGCGTAAATAAATAAAATACCATCTAAATTAACATAGGTAATATAATATTTCAACCGTATGTAAGTACACATTGGTAGAGCTGGTAACGCAACTGCCAGTGAATTGAGAGACAGAGAGAGCTTAATTTTGATATAGTTATATATGTATTAAGGGCATAATCAATCGATTACAGCACGAGGGGATGTTTAAAGTGCGACGCACAGGGTAGGGCTTTATATTTCCGGAGAGTCCTCGGGCCACAAACGCTATTACGTCCTGAATCGAAGGCTAATAGACAAGATTATGGTTACAAAATAAAGGAAACCCTTTTTTACCCTGCTACCCACTGTCTGATTTATCGGACTTTGACAAACTTTTAACGGCCTAACGGCTTGTTTTCCTGGACTTCCCAGACAATGAGCAGCCACGGATATCGACATTCTTCGAGGCATTACGAATTCTGTTAATTGTTTGCAATAAACATACTTTTTGCATGTGTTTCATGAAATATTTTTTGAATTTTAACTTAGCTTTTGAGAGTGTTTTCGAAAAACTGGTAGATGGAGAAGTTGTTCAGTTTAGCGAGTTCTATTACGGGTTAAAATATTTGCAGTTTTTCATGCCACGAATAATTCAAGTTTTTTCTACATTTTCATATAAAACCACTACGTTCAAGCTAATATATTAAATAGATAGCTATTTGATTCACTTATCTAAAGAAGAATAAGCTGCAGGTTGTTATGAAGTAACTTATTTTAATGCTTATCGCTACTTTTATATGAATTATCGTTTCTGATAATTGACGTGAAACTTTTAGTTCTATTCTAGTTTAGAATTTGCAGTTTGTACTTATCCTGACCAGCCTGTTACATTATGATTTATATCTTACGAAATGGGGAAAATCCAGAAAGAAATGTTGCATATCGAGGTGTGCTAAGTTTGAAACTACGCCAGAAAACTTTACAGTGCCAATTTCAGTGCACATTACAGTAAATTTTAGGTAGTTTTGTTGATATCTGACACATGATATAATTCCTCTAGAAAATCTAGATTTTCCTTGAAAACCACAGTACTCGTACATATCTGTAGATGAAAAAATATATGCAGAAGGTAGAACGTATTTAATAGAAAAACATGCTAATGTTTCTCGAGTGAATAGAGGGTTACTAATAAACAAAAAAGAAGTCCTCCGGGAAAATAATTTCAAATATAAATGTATTTTACAGCAGACTCCGCGAGCCACAATGTGTACTTAGTTGCTAGCTACAAGAAATGTAGGTTTTTCTCACTTTACTGAGGATAATTCTAGTATAAGCTTATATTATTTTTAACTTAGAATTGATTACAGTAGTTTATTTATCTAGAACGAAAAGTGACAGTTTAAAGGAGGAGAAAGTTGTTTACGGCCGAGGCGTCAGCCGAGGATGGAATTACTTACGAGAACCTTTAAAAACAATTTTCTTTCGTGGTGAATACAACGGTTTATTTCATACTGCAAGTTTAATGAATTTTAAATAAAAAGTTGTAAATTATTTCAAATTTCATGTCAACAACTGTAGCGTAAACATCGACGACAAACGCGCTGTCAGTTCAAGTTCAAGTTCTAGTGCTTGTATGATAACGCGGCCTCAGCCGCCTTATCTTTAATATCAATAATCGCACATATTTTTAGTGAAAGAAACCAATAACAGGCAATTTATTTTCCAAATTGCCAGAATGCTACCAGCAGGTAACGGACCTTACTATAATTATGTATTTAGCCAGCCACTAACACAAAATACACAGGGTCAACCTCCACTAAGCTCCCAGATGCTACAAATCTTTACCAAAATCGACCTTACATAAATAACCAAACTCCAGCATCCTGCAATATACAAACATTTCAATTAACAAAATCAAGAACAACTGCTTGCACAACAGCCTACAGGAGACAACTTAAACGGCAATGCCCAATGCACAGCATGTTAGAATGTCCTCAACTAGCGACGAAGAAATCGAAACCATTACAACATCAAAAGAAAACCCTTGGCAATTCGTTAGAGCCACAAAACGTAAAAAATAAGAACGAACACACTAGAAAATGGCGAATCCACTATCCAACATATACAGGGTATTAACAAATGCATTAGAAAACAATTCGCAAGAAAATAATACTAACTGCAACACAACAGAACCCCAAACACCCAAACCTTCCCCATATTCGTTTATGGTGTAATGCAACTATCTGAAATGAAAACAAAACTTGCTGCAGTAGTAGAAGAAGAGCAACATGTCACCAAAAGTTTGATGAACAATACTGTAAAAATCTCGGCTAATACCCCAGAGACGTACAGAAAACTAGCGCGGTTTATGCGAGAAAATGAAATAATTCATCACACATACCAACCAAAGGAGGAACGGGCGTTTAGGGTTGCTATTAAAAAACTTCATCATTCAACATCTCCTCCTCCTTGGTCCAATTACCCTCGAGAGGGTTTGGTGACACCGTTGTAATTGAAATTATAGGGAATCGATAGTGATTCTCCAGTTGTCCCTGCCCTGAGCTAGTTGGATGGCATCGTGCAACCCTGTGTGTAGCAGATCTTCAACTCGCTTAGTCCAACGAGTTGGCGATCTGCCTCTTGGACTCTTGCTTTCTACCTTGCCTTCAATCATAAGTTTTTCGATTGTTCCTGTTCTCCTGGAAATATGACCGAGATACTGAAGGTAAGAGCGATTGATCATTCTTAGCAACCGGGTGGTGATATGTAATTCGTCCAATATCGATGTATTCGTCCACGATACTCTGAGGACACGGCTTCAATACGGGATTTGTCTGACTTCTTCAGTGACCACGTTTCTGATGCGTACGTGGCTATGGGGAATATGAGCGTTTGTACTAGTCTAAGTTTTGTGTTCTTAGTGATGGCGGTGTCCTTCCAAATTTTGGTAAGTTTAGTGGTTGCCGACCGCGCGATGTTTATTCTGCGTCGTACTTCACTTTCGCTTCCTCCGCCATTCGTTAATGAAGCGCCTAAATATATATATTTATCAACCACTTCAAAGCCAGCAACGTTCTGCAAGTGGGGAGAGTTGTTGTCTGCTCTGTTCACTATCATGACTTTGGTCTTGTTATTGTTCAGACGCAGTCCATATGCCTCACTTATCCTGGTCAACCTCCTCATGATATAATCCATTTCCTGGACGCTCGCAGTAATAATCAGTGTATCGTCAGCATACCTTAGATTATTGAACTTCTTGCCACCGACTGAGATACCACCTTCCCATCCATCGATCACTTTTCTCATTATATACTCACTGTATATGTTAAACAAAATTGGTGAGAGTATACATCCCTGTCTAACTCCAGCCTCAGTATTAAATCTAGTCGAATATGTTTTTCCAATTCGCACTCTGGCTGTATTTCGCTCGTATAAAGATTTTATGAGGATTATCAGATGGTCAGGGGTTCCCATTTCCTGCAATATTTGCCACAAGCAGTCCCACTTGACTTTGTCAAACGCCTTAGTATAATCGACAAAACACAGATACATGGGGACGTTGAACTCTCTGGCCTTCTCGATTAGCTGTCGGGTGTTCAATATCTGCTCCCTGGTACCCTTCCCGAGAACGAAGCCCGCCTGTTCTTCAGAGATTTCAGGCATTAAGAATGGCTTGAGTCTTGCATGTATTATGTTAAGTATAATTTTGCTAGCATGCGATATTAAGGATAGCGTTCTGTAGTTGTTACAGTCTGTGGGGGATCCTTTTTTAAACAGTGGAACAAATATGGATTCCTTCCAATCTTCTGGCCATTCACCGGTCTCCCATATTTTGTTGCATAATTTGTACATTATATCTATGCCGGTGGCTTTCATAGATTGTATGACTTCGGCAGTTATATCATCAGATCCGGGTGCCTTGTTGCTTTTCAGTGAGTGTATTGCTCTTTCTACTTCTGACTTCAAGATAGTGGGTTCCGTTTCCGTTCCAAGTGTTGAAGTGAGTGCTTGTAAGGAGTCACCCTTATATAAGTTCCGGCAGTATTCCTTCAGCATAATTTATTATTTGCCCGTTCTCGTCTTTGATGGTTTGTGAGCGAGGTTTGAATTCTCTAGATAAGTACCGCACCTTATCAAAAAGTTCTCTTGATTCGTTACGATTAGCGTGTTGCTCCAGTTCTGCGCAACATCTAGAGAAGAAATAAAAGCGCAACTCACCGCATAAGGACACCAAGTCAAAAATATAATCAATGCAAGTCATAGAACCACAAAAGAGGCAATGAATCTATTCTTTGTAGATCTAAATCAATCTGAAAACAACAAAAATATATACAAAATATAACATCTGCAATACAATCGCATTTCAATAGAACCACCAAGAACCAGTAACACCATAGTACAGTGCACGAGATGCCAGATGTATGGCCATACCAAATCATACTACTCCCGACCATTCGTGTGCGTCAATAGTGGTGGCGAACACAGTTTATCAAGCTTCAAGAAAAGTAAGGACACGCCTGCTACCTGCGCCATATGTGGAGGAACACACCCAGCCAACTATCGAGGTTGTGAATACTACCACAACTTAGTCAAACATAAAAACCCTAACTACAGACCTCAAATCTATCAAGCCCCACCAATAAACTCACCAAACCAGCCTTTAAACATCCGTAGGCTAACTAGCTACGCTAATATTGCTAGAAATACAGAACTCCAAAATGCAAATTCCGCTGGTCAGTCACTCAATCTCCCTCTCACAAAATTTCTAGATGAATTTAAATCCATGTTTTCCCAAGTAATCCAGCAGACAGCATGATTTTAAACATGTTGACAATGATACTTAGCAAAGAAAGCAATGGATAAATTTCTCAGAATAGCAGAATGGAACGTCAACGGTCTCTCAAACCATAGAGAAGTTATAATCCGTTTCCTAAAACAAAACTTCATAGATGTAATGCTAATAAGCGAAACACATTTCACAGAAAAATTCTACTTCAAAATTCCAAATTATATAACTATACCAACCACCTAGATAAAACTGGTCACGCTGGAACAGCTGCACTAATAAAACAATGTATCAAACATTACGCTTTACCTAAATATGACATCGAAATGCTCCAGGCCACAACCATCAAAGTTCTTACTCTACCGTACGAACTAACCGTCTCGGAGATCTACTGTCATTGAAAACTTCTTTCAAACCTTGGGACCCAAATTCATCTCTGGAGGAGATTTCAACAGTTAAGACACCACTTGGGAATCTCGCTTAATTACAACTAAAGGAAGAGAACTACACAAGGTACTACAAAAAAACAAATATGGCTACTTGTCAACGGGAACCCCGACTTATTGGCCTGCGGACTCCGCAGAAACACCTGACCTTCTCGACTTCTTTATCATCAAAGGAATTTCGGCAAACTGTACAGACATCATCTCAAGCTACGACGTTTCATCAGACCACACGCCAATCATTGCAACAATCAGTGCAAGCGTCATACATAAAGAACCTCCCAAAAAACACTACAACTCCAGAACAGATTGGGAACACTATCGATACATCCTCCAGGAAAGTATAGATTTGAAAGCCAGACTAAAAAACGCAAAAGAAGTAGACGACGCAGTCATTCAACTAAACACAATGCTTAAAACAGCAGCGCAACAAGCCACTCCCCCTATCGTTCACAGGAAAACTATCAGCAACATCTCCCTAGAGGTAAAACAACTAGTTGCTTAAAAACGGAGAGCTAGAGTTCAGTGGCAAAGAACTCACCATCCGTCAGACAAAACAAGTTTCAACAAGCTAACCAATCAGCTAAAAGCAAAACTCAGAAATATAAGGAAAGACTCATACAAAAGTTACGTGTTAAATTTAAATAGATATGATAATTCGATCTGGAGACCTATCAAATCCTCCTTAAAACCCCAATCTACATCACAACCTATACGCAACCTACCTCCAGCTCTTGGATGGGCCCAAAGTGACAAAGAAAAAGCAGACCAGTTTGCATATCATCTATCTAACGTATTCCGACCACACGAAGACATAACAGGCAATTCACTACCAGAAACCCTTCCATTACCCGTAACAGCTTTCACGATCACACCGTCAGTTACTCCCATGACCATAAAATCTGAGATTCAGCGACTAAACCTCAATAAATCACCAGGAATAGACCAAATCACACCCAAAATGCTCCGTGAACTACCAAAAAAGAGAATTTTTCTATTGACTTATATATTTAAGGCGATACTGAAACTCCAGTACTGGCCAAAAGAATTCAAAAAAGCCGAAATAATACTTATCCTGAAGTCGGATAAAGATCCTGCATATGCGACGTCATATCGTCCTATAAGCCTGCTATCGGTGATTTCCCAACTCCTTGAGAAAATAGTGCTGCGAATCCTAGACCCATAGTTTACAGGAGCAAACTGGATCGCTGACAACCAGTTTGGTTTTCGCAGGTCCCACTCTACAATCCAACAGTGCCATAGGATCACTCAAACAATAAATACTGCTCTAGAGAAAAAGGCCTACTCATACACAAAATTCAACAATTATTACCACCTCAATTCCATAAACTATTCGAATCCTATTTAACTAATAGACAATTTAGAACGCGAGTACACGAGCAACCACACCTAACACAACTATCGGTACTTTCGCTGACGATAAAATCATACTCGCAAATCATATCGACGTAAACATCGCATCAGAATATGTCCAAAATCACTGGCTTAATTTATGGAAAACTAAAGTAAATTAATCCAAATCAAGTCATGTGACATTTACCTTACGTAGACAGCAGTGTCCCCAATCTCCCTCAACAACATTGAGATACCTCAATCCACCACTATGAAGTATTTGCGTCTCCATCTAGACAATAAACTCACCTGGCGGGATCACATAAACAAGAAAAAGAAAGATATAGAATTAACCTTTAAAAATCTCTATTGGCTACTTGGACGAAAATCACCTCTACCATTGGACAATACATTGTTATCATGCCCATTTGGACTTATGGAGTGGAATTATGGGGCTGCGCCAGCAAGTTCTACCTTGCCATCATTCAAAGAAGTCAATCCAAAATATTAAGAACAATAACCAACGCGCCATGGTACATAACGAACCAAATGCTACACGAACACCTTCGAATTCCGCTAATAACAAAAGTTATATATGACAAACCAACAAAGCACGTCAATAAAATTTCTGCTCACAATAACCTCTTGATAAACGAACTCCCAAACCACCATGTCATCAGAAGACTTAAAAGACGTTGGCCCACTGATCTAAACTAAAGAGGACCCATCAATAGAGGGGCCCTCATCACGTTATACTCAAGACATCACATTAGCTTATAGAACATCACATGTATTCTGATTGCTGATATTATGTAAAAAAAAGGTGTCAAAGATGACATTTTTCGGATTATTTATCGTACAAAAATTGGAACATTAAAGTCTTAGTACTTCAAACTAAAATATTAAAGTTCAAGTACTTTAAAGTAAAATATTAAAGTTCAAGTTGTTAGATCATTTTCGACCTTTTTCGTTTTGCTCAAAATTACGTTTATTTGTCGCCCGAATTCTTACTGATTACGGCCCTGTACAGTTACATTCAAATTCGTCTTAGCAAGCATTCTTCGTTCAGTGCACAAAGTGCGTATTTGTTTCGACAATCAAGCGTTGGACGCCTAAATATATCAAATTCTTTATGTTAAGCAGTAACGAAATTCAGGCCTTGGAGCTTAGTGTTTTCTGTCAAGAAATTGACGCCTGCAGTTCTTGCAAACTGTACTTTGGTAATTCGACCCTTTGAGAATCGCTGTAGCATTAACAAACTCTTCTAGAACGTTCTTTGTTTAACCTGACTACTGCTCGATAATTAGCCTTTGAAAATAAGGTTCGATAAATCTCTGGTTGCCGCGTAGTGTTTAAATGTTGTTTCAGAAATTTATCCTGCTTTCCGGCCGTCATAGCTTCAATATATTTTCGTAGAACGCGTCGTTATCAGTATGATATTCGAGAACTTTGGGACCATTGGAAATAAAGTTTGATAAGCCCTTAGTTAACCGCACATATAGAAATTATGGTTTTGGAGTTCGAAGTTTTCTTCCATTGTACTTCTTCGCGCGGAATTCGATTTGAAATAAGGATCTGGACCCAGCATTTGAGTGAGCAAGACGTATGTGAAATTTCGCGCCCCCGACTGTGGCGTTGACGCTGCAGTTGGGGGAGCTTTTGTTAACGCATTAATGAACTTTTGGCTGCGTTGTTTTTGTGAGCTTTTGGCTAACTTGTGGTGATTAAGTTGTGAATCCTTTTTGACTTTTGTGCAGACTTTCGAGTGCCCTGGGGTACGTTAATGGCGAGTGCAGTTAAACCCGAATCTTAGAAGTGAACATTAATCCTTGGGTGTCTATGAAAATGCGCGGTGGGCGATTAAGTTATCGATATTTCAGTGTTGGCATATAGCCGATTCGTCTCCTTAAGTTGATGTACTTCCCTGGGGAAGAGCGTTGCACCATTTGCAGATCCATTTAGAGACGACATCTTTAAGCTTGTGATTAACGGTTTCCCGTACCTTTGAGGGGAAAAACCTTTTGCGTACTGCATTTTTGAATTACCGACGCTGAGTTTATCGAAGTCGACGGGAGGCCCACCGCGTGTTAATTATTGTAGTGCCCTGGTTGCATTATTTGCAAAGTCCGATTGCGTCGTGCCATTCTGAAGCCTGGAATAAAATCAACTCTATCGCTCCGATTCTTCCCAAGGAGGGGCCCACATCGTTTTAGGCGCCGCTTTGCGCTAAACAACTATCAGGCCCGGCCCCAGCCCTTTCTGTACCTCCGCAACGCCTTGCCAAGCTTCCCCGAGGACGAGATTATAGCAGAAACTAGCGACGTGCTTACAGCTACCAGGTAGGAGCTATATATTACACCAATTGTGTTCTTGTGCCTAATTAAGCTGCGACTATATTTGTTATGTGTTTTTCCGGGAGTTCGTAAATATTGTGCCCGTTCACCTAAGCTTAAGCCTATGTTTTGATTTGCTTGTTGTTAACCAGGGGCTTCACCCCTGTTATCTATTTCGTTTTGTCCGTTGTGTAACAACTTATTTAGACCATAAGGTAACTTTGCGTGGGAGCCCCTTTTATATTCATGTAGGGTGTGCCTTTTCTTTTTACTAAGCTTGAATTCACCTCCGGGTGATTATTATCAATGTAAAGATTTGTGTAAACTTTAATTCTTTAAATAATAAACCCATTAAAGTCAATTTGATTATTTGTTGAGTTCTGAACCCCTTTTGGGTCATTAATTAATCCAGTGTGGCAAAGGCCGAGTGTAATTTGCAATGTAAAGCTGAAAGTACGCCTTTTTGATAAGCAAGCCCAAGTCCTGGGCCATTCAGTGTTCTTTTGTTATTCTTTAGTGACGGTGGCCTTGAAGGTAAGTGATTTAACGACAAGGTCACCCGGCTACTCGGAGGAGGCTTGGTAAACAACAGGCGGAGGTGTTGAGCAACGTACTTGGAGGACTTCTACATAGGCTACGTGTATTGTTCTTGGTTCTAGACACGTTAGCCACCCCTAATCAGAACCAAGTGGCGCTCAGGCATTTCTTTTTCTGTTAAGCAATCCATCAGGGTAAGTGCCGCCGGTTTTTCTTTGAGCTTTCGAACCACGCCTTCCCGACTGAGTTAAGTGCGAGTAACCGGAGCAACAAAATCTGCTCCAGCACATTAAGATCTGTGTCCTTATTTTTAGTAAAGCCGGCGAACCCTGTAGTTTGTACCCGTTTTTGAACAGTCAAGACGACCGATGTCGATCTGATGAATTAATACCGTAACAAAGTACTTTAATTTATACGTCAATTGTTGACATGAAATTTTAAATAATTTACAACTTTTTATTTTAAATTCATCAAACTTGCAGTATGAAATAAACCTTTGTATTCACCACGAACGAAAAGTGTCCTCGCAAGTTATTCCGTCTTTGGCTGACGCCTCGGCCGTAAACAACTTTTATCTACGACCACCACTAAAAGTAGGCCTTTTAGCGCTAGCTTTTTTCACTAAAAGTGACGTTTTATAGTTTACCGTGTTTAAAGAAATCAGCTGTTTACTTTTAGCGCGAGTGTGAGATAAAGTAAAGTGAGGTTATAAACTACAATTTCGAACTGGAAGTGAAGTTGTAAAATTATTCTAGTTACTTCTTGCGTTAGAGGTAAAGTGTTTTTGAAATAATTAAAGCGTTATGTAATGAATACAGTCAAATGTGTAGTATTAATAATTACCTTTTATAACTGACTTTGACAGTATTGGTTTCCAAAACATTCGCCAGCGCGGGGTGGCCTACTGTTTATTATGACATAAATTAGAAGTGTCGTAGATGCAAACCTTTGTTAAATCTATATTTATGGATTAATAACAGTAAAATTAAGGTCGTAGATAAAATATTGTATGCAACGCGTGCTAAAAGTCGTTTATGCACGAGACATGTTATAAAACTCAGCCTTCGGCTTCGTTACATAATTTTCATGTCTCGTGCATAAACGTCGACTTTTAGCACTTGTTGCATACATAGCTATTTTCTACGGTCGCCTCTAAAACTGACTATTAAAAGCTCACTGTCAATGCGAAAAGTTAGCGATTCACACATATTTTCCCTAGTAACCATTTTAACATCGCAACCACGTAAACAATGTCTTAATGAAATAATCGCTTCACTTCATTTTACTTTACGCATCGCCATGGCTAACCTGATTATTATTTTAATTCGTAATTTTTCTGGAACTGGCTAAAATTATTGACAATTGCATCACGGCGCGTTCATCATCAGGCAACAGTTTTATTGAGTTTGTGAGTTTTTGTGAAGTTGAAGATGGAATCTGAAGGTAATTGCACCCCGCCTGAAGTATTTGAAGCCTCCCAGACAGCAACCAACGAGTTGTTGCCGGCTAAATCGCGCGGCCTTTATGAACGGCGGTACAACGACTTCATCAAATGGTGTGAATCGTGGAAAACGTGGTGTTGGCACAGTTTTGTCATTTATTTAGGACCATAGAAAAAATGTTGTATGTATTTCGAGTGTAAAGAGCTGAAAAGATTTACAAAATTGATATACTTCTATTATAAGTGTCGAAGCACGGCGCTTAGTCAAACACGTCTCTCCGTGCCACAGCTGTCAATGCACAGGCTACATCAAGAACTACTGCAGTCTTAATCCAAGATACATTAAATGTGCAGGAAACCACCTTTATACCGAGCGCAAGAAAAATAATAATGACCCTCCAACTTATGTTAACTGCCAAGGTCGACATCCTGCAAATTATAGAGAACGTAGCTATCAACAAAAGGTAATCATAACTCAAGGAAATAGAAGGACCGCACCACCTCTTGCTTCACGCTTAATCGATTCGGCCTTACGGAAAACGTACGCAGAACAAGCACGACAAACTTCAGCCACAGAATCTACCACTACTTCAATAAACAACATTCTTTCAACAATTTTATATGATATTAAACCTTCTGTTTCACAAAGTAAGAATTTTCTCTTACCCCATCTTCTTCCCATGTTTCTAACTGGCCCATAGTCCAAGAGACATAAATAATCTGAAAATCCTGAATTGGAGCACCAACAGAACTATCAACCAACGCTCAACCCTAATCGTCTTCGTAGCTTGCCACAATATAGATGTAGCCTACAATCATGCGTCATTGGAAATACCTGGATATCGCATTTTACGCAAAGACATAGATGCACGGGTAGCCTCCGGAGGCGTTAGTAGAAAGGAGACCGCTCACCCCACCACTTTTGATTGATCGTGGTTTATTGGCGGTTTAATTAAAATAATTGTAATTAAATTAGATCGCCCGCAGCCTATTTAAATGAGATCGCGGTTTTTAATTGATTGATTTCGCTGATTGATCGTGGTTTATTGGCGGTTTAATTAAAATAATTGTAATTAAATTAGATCGCCCGCAACCTATTTAAATGAGATCGCGGTTTTAATTGATTGATTTTGCTGTTGATACGCGTAATAATTGAACTCCACTTTTATTGATTCGCGGTTTATACGCGGTTTAATTTAATTAGGATTGATAGCCCTAGGTTATCTTTGTATCTTTTTGTCTCTCGCACACGCATATCCGTCTTCGTTGAGTGTATCACATCTCACTCCCATCGCCTCTCTCTTGCACTCCTGGCTTGCTTGCTAATTTATTTAATTTTGAAAAAGCTCTGTGCTGGTCGGGTTTGAACCCGAGACCGCTCTTTGCAACACAAACGTTTAACCAACTGCCTTAACGCAGCTTCTTGATTGGAATGACTTCTATGTTCAGCATTAGGAACGGCGTTTAACCGGTTGTCTATCTATCCTCTCTGTAATTTATGAAATCTTGACTGAATTTAATACATCCTTGAAATGAATAATACTAGTAATTTTTCAAACTTACAAATGGTAAACAGAATTTAAATTTAAAATTAAATTTTTCAACTACATTTTATTACTTCTTTGCTTAAATAGACGGATTTTATTCAAAGGTCTGTTATATATTTAAAAGCAGTGTTTTGCTTTTAAAAGCAGGGTTTTGCTTTAATACATTCCTAGTAAGTGTTTAAACATTGTCTTATTGTTTTTTTATTACGTTAAAGAGAGAGCCCGCTTGTTCAATAGTAAATGCTGGTTACGTTAAAATGAGAGTGTGTTTGAACGTCATATATATAAGAAAGACGGGCTGTGATGCTTTAAGATATCATACTTTTCAACCTATTGTATGTACTTACCAAATGTTAAAAAACAAATATTTTATATTGGGAACATATATTGCTATCAATATTTAAGCATATAAAATTGTATACAAGTACAATTATTTAATAAACTAAAAACTATTTTACAACAGTCGACGACTTTATTTCCTGGGATGACTGAAGGTTAATACATAGATGTAAGTGAATTTTTTTGAATTATAAAAGATTAATACATTGATAGTATCTGGTATGTGATAAAATCACAATTAGTTTACAAAACAGTTTATAATAACGAAAATTATGTAAAAACGGTTTTAGAATTATTTCTAAAAATGACTTAATCGTAACTTTACAATACCGTTTCTCACTTTCTATAAATGTACCAACGGTTACTACATTAAAAGATGAACACTTTTGATAAAAAATAGTTTTAGAATTAATTTTAATAAAATAAAAAAAAATCAACGGTCGGCTGTTTATTACTGATAATTACGAAGTGTTATCAAAAGGTGTAGCTATTGTATAATGTATTGCAATTTTAGTTGGAAATCTAAAAAAACGTCATATTTGTAACCATTTTTTGTATTTGTGCAGTGTAAAGTTCAACTAAAGAGTTGAATGTACGTTTGTATGTCATATAGGCAAGAAAGGCGGTTTGTGTGAAAATATTATTTGGTACTCTATTATCTAGTGTCTCTAAAGATAGGGGCCAGCAGAATTAATAACAGCCAGGAAACAGACTCCCCTTACAGCAGGACATCAATTGCAAAATCGAGTAAGAAAAAGACAAAACCAAGTAAAAAATGCAGTTTTCAAATAAACCCCAAAACCGGTCAGCACTACCATCGCAAGTAGCAGATGTTGACGAAGAGACCCGGGGACCATCGTCACAGCTAACCGTGACTGACGAGGACCTGAGGGTGTTCGTGCAGGAGACCATAACCTCATATGGTGTAACAATGGACATACCAAACGAAGACAAGCAAATTCATCGTAAGAAGAAGCTACTATTGTATGACTTTTATGTGCCTCTAAACAGCAGTTCCAGCAAAATTATGCAGGGGTGGACCTATATAATTTTTTTCTGCTATAGCAAGAATACTAAATACCGGAGATCGTGTTTCATTCATTGTAAACGCTTTCATAGCTTTCCTGGGCGCTCTACCGGACATATTTGTGTTGGCGAAACAAGGAAGTTTCAATTGTGAGCTAAAAGAACATAAAGTGGAACATGTGACCAATGACACCTGCAGGATTATTCCAAAGTACCCTGTAAACAAATCCATTCTTTACGTAACATATGAGACATATGCAATTCTACTACAAATGTATAACTTAATAGTAATCAACGATTTAAAGCCTGTGTTTAGATTAGCAAATGTAACATTTTTCTATTTCTTTGTATAATATTAAGTTTGAGTATTTTCGTTGCCAGTTTTGTATTTCGGGCGCACTCGCTCATTTTCGGAGGGTTGCTGGTGCGTCATTTTAAAATCGTCGGTGGTCAGTTCAACCACTGACACGCAAATGATAAGTTGAACTAAAGTGGTTACTCAGAAAAGTTTTATTTATTAACAGCCTGTGAAGTGTAATTTCGAAAAGTTTGGTAAAGCGATTGTTGAAAAAGGTAAACAGTCAGAAAATGATTGGCTTAATTATTTACTAATTTGTAATACGCTGCCATGTGAGCACGCTAACGATACGTTATAGTGGGAACTCGTATTCAAATTTAAAATGTATGTTATTAGCAAATTGCAAAAGTTGATTGACGCAGACGAGCAGGTGAAATTGTACATGATCTAATTTATAATGGTGAGGCACTAACACCCCATGAAGGAGCTTGGCCTGCAATTTATACTCTATTGTAATCATGTGATGTAAAAAGTAAGCTTAGTGCATGAAATAATAATACGAACATCTGCTATAAACAAACTACCGTTTAAGAAGAATTTCAAATTGAATTAGAATGGATACTGACAAAATTCTAAGACATTTATGTAAAAGGTATTGAAAAAAAGCAAGTGCTAGTTTGTAGGTATTTTAGAATGCATTCCAAATACCCAAAACCAAATATTGTACATAATGGATATCACAAAGAAGTTTTCGAAAATATCTAGTTTATCGGAATTAGTTCGATCAAAAATGTTTTCAATTTCTAAAACATGCAACAAAACATTATGTAAAACAGAAATACTAATTGTATTTAGTTTTACAAATCTCCATATAATTGCACTTCACAATAATTTTCCACAGATATTTACTGTTTTAACTTGTTTTTAAAAAGTTATGAATTTATTTCCAGCAAATTCTTGACTAATGTAAGTTGAAGTGGATAATATTTCAAACTTTTTTATAAATTGCACTACTCAAAAGTAAAATAAATCACGAGGTTTTTGTTGAGAGTCGATTGTCGAAATGAGAATCAACATTTTTTCTGTGTCAATCTTTATTTGAACACTGTGTTCACAATTATTTCTTAATATGGGGCAGGTTGGTCGAGTGGTTAAGGCGTCAGGCTTAAGATCTGATCTTTAGAGAACGTGGGTTAGATTCCCAGACTTGACATATATTTTTATATATTTATTAAGGGAATCTTTGATTTCTTAATTACATTATTACAATTACAAAGTATTTGGAAAATTTTCCAAAGTGTATTAGTTAAATGTAGGTAATTGTAAGTGCATTTACAACTCACTAACTCTTTATCTACTTAAGAAACTCAAAATAAAGAGTACTCATTATGAAAAGCAGAATTAGCGCGACCAAATTTTGAACGTTTTAATTTTTTTTAAATGTTCCACAAAAATTATGTAAACAGAAATAATAAGTGTATTTAGTTTTAAAAAATTAAGCATTTTTTACTTAAACCTTTTTTCAACATAAAATCGAAGACGCGAGGCATTTTATCCTATAACATAAAATCGTTGCTCTCTTTGTATGTTTGCGTGTATGTTTGTTCGCTATCTCCTTCGAAGATACTAGCTCGATTAAGTTGTATGATGGCTTAAAATTTTGCAAATTTTTAGACTTAGATCGTAGGCCGGTTTTCATTTTCAAAAAAAGTGCGAACAAGTTTTAATTTAATTAAATCGTGTACGTATCGGAGGGAAGCATCTATGGCCGGGGCTGCGGTGCGGCAGCTGTTAGCTCGGGTGATTCTCGATGTTTATATACCATCATACAAGCGCTTTATTCGACCAAGCACAGGTGGTCCAGTGGTAGAATTCTCGCCTGCCACGCGGGCGGCCCGGGTACGATTCCCGCCCGGTGCATCCTTTTTTTAAAATTTATATTAATGTATCTCTCTTAATTTAGCGAACCGAAGCGTAGTTCGGGTGACTCACTAGTATGGAAATAAGCGCACATGGGCTTAGTTAGGATAGTAACTTAAAATTTAAATAAATGTTGTAGGTAACAAAGTTATAGCTAAAAAGAGTTTTCAGATATAAGTAAAGTGCCTCTTACACAATAGTGCGCATGTATACCAAAATCCAAATAGGTAGCTTTACATTTGTGGAAATTAACATAAACAGAAAAAATTAAAAATTTAACTTCAAGGCTCTTTGAAGGGCTTTGTACTAAGGTATATTAGGTTTAATTGATTTATTATAACCTAGAGGCAGTTCTGGAACACCATGTATAGGTACAGATTTTGTTCTGAATGGAACTTTATACCTTTAATACCCATTTACATTCTAACAGGGGTCTTCCAGGAGGTAGCTCGACCAACATCCAGCTCTGATTTTCTTCTAAAGATCTCATTTCTTCAGTGCATACTTCAATACATGTGTTCTTTTCCGGCTGCGCAGTTTCGTGACTTCTTGCCATGACTGGCAAGGTATTGGCGGGTATTGCAGCTACTGCAAGAGACGATTTAGTTGCAGGTCTGCCATTGTTTACTATTACTGTTTTTCTCAATTCGGGAGCAGATTGTTGTTCTGTTACTGCCTCTTCATCTTCTTGTGATTCTGATCCTTTTATTTCAGTCTTCTGGCTTTCTTCCGATGTCACTGTAATTATTACATTATTTTCAGCATTTATTTCAAAAGGCTTCTTAAGACATTCAATAAAACACACTGTTCGGCGAATGGCCGATCGATGCTGGCTGGGTACTTTCTATTACTCGTGGGTATCCTGTAGCTTTACCGCCTTTAACTGGGAACTCTCGGGTGTTGAATCCTTTGTTCACCCAAATACACTTAAATATATCTTGGCACACAGTGTATTGTTAGCTAAGCGATCTTAATGACAGAATTGATGTAAAACATTATTAGCAAGCAAATTATATTTTTAAACGACTCAAAGTCTCTGTACACCCTGCAATGGAGAGCTGACGTACTAAATTTGTAGTTCCAATATATTTTATTGCATTGGAGCACACAAAATTGTCTTCTGTAAGTACACGTTCAACAGTCTACAGAAAATATTAGTGACAAATCAACTGATTTTTTTTTTTTTTTTTTTTTTTAATTTGTAGTGTACCAGATCAACATATTACAATGTTATGCATGGTATTGGTAATATTTACAATACCGGGTGTAACAGGATCATGGTACACCCCCGTATCTCCGTTAGTTTTAAAGGTAATTTATTGAAATTTGGTATATCACATATACATAATAAGCGGCACTTTTTGACCTGCAAATGATTTTTTTTTCACTTCCGGTTTCGCCAGAAGTGATACCAACTTTCGATTTTTAAATAGAACACCCTGTATATTATTACATTTCTGAAATCTGCATAATTTTCTGAATCCAATGATACCACATAAGTGACATTTCAAACGTCAAAATTTTTTTTAATTTAATTTTTTAATTTTCCATTTAAGTGTGCCATGATGGTTCCGATTTATTCCAATTGATCCATTTAATGCTAGAAAAATCGAAATCCCGTCAAAAATACTAAATTGCGTTTTTTATGAGCAAATAAAGTTCACCGTAATCAATTTTGGGGTAAAACTCAATTTTTTCAAATGGAACCATATTGGTACCGTGGTACCATTTATTAGTACTATTAATAAGGAATTTATTCATACATGGTAATTAAATGTGCGATAAATACAAACAAAATTACAACTAAAAGAAAATAAGAAAATACAAAAAATACAACTTGAAATACAAAAAATTAACACAAAACATTACAACAATTGTTCGAAATGCTGTCCATTAACGTCAACGCACTTCTGAACTCTCGTAGCTGTTTCTTGAAGAACGTTCGATAATTGCTGGGCCGTTATTCTATTAATTGCGCGTCTTACTCGCAACTCCAGATCTTCGCGGGTTGTAACGGGGGTTGCATAAACAATGTTTTTCAAATGGCCCCAAACAAAGAAATCAAGAGGTGTCAAATCAGGTGACCTTGGAGGCCATCGCACAGGACCATTCGTCGAAATTACGTTTTCTTCGAATGCTTGTTGAAGGTAATCAATTACTATTCTTGAATTATGGGGAGGAGCTCCATCTTGTTGGAAATACATTCCCTGTCGTAAATGGATAGGTAATTCAGCTAACCTGTCCTCAATTTCATTTTGCAGAAATCCTAAGTATCTAGCTCCAGTCAAGGCTCCTTCAAATATTATTGGACCAATGACTCTACGACCGACTATTCCAAGCCAAACATTGAAACCGAACCGCACTTGAAAATTACCCTGCCGCAATAAATGTTGATTTACTTGTGACCAATACCTTGTATTTTGTCGGTTAAATAATCCCATATTTGTAAACCTACACTCGTCCGAAAATAAAATCCTTCCCAAAAAAGCATTGTTTGGCTGCACATTATTCTGCAAGATCCAATTGCAATATTCCATCCTACGTTCATAATCATTTTCGTACAGGTGCTGGTGCAATTGATATTTGAAGGATTTATAATTGTGTTTGTGCAAGATTCGGCTTACCGTTTGGTGACTAATTTCCAAATCAAACCCAATTTGCCTTAAAGAAACAGTCTTATCAACTTCTATTCGAGCTAAAACATTAATTTCCGTTCCTTCGTCAATGATAACGTTTTCTTCGGGATCGGGATCATGGTTAGGCTCTCTTCGGAATTGATTTTCAAGACGATTAAAATAATTTCTCGCTGGACATTGTCTATCAGGATATCGGTCGGCATAAAGGTTTCTAGCCGCAAGGCCATTTTTTCTACATTCCCCATAAATAATTAACATGTCCACTCTTTCATCCTTTGTATAAATGTGCGGCATTTTGAACAAAAATAACAACAAATGTAAAGACTCTTCCAATACACAATAGAAACACCGATAAACCAACAAGTATTTATTTGACAGTCTGAATAAACAATTTCATTGTTTTCAAAGCCTCCTTAGTCTTAACACTAAATTAGACCAAAATAATTGTATTTTCTTATTTTCTTTTAGCTGTAATTTTGATTGTATTTATCGCACATTTAATTACCATGTATGAATAAATTCCTTATTAATAGTACTAATAAATGGTACCACGGTACCAATATGGTTCCATTTGAAAAAATTGAGTTTTACCCCAAAATTGATTACGGTGAACTTTATTTGCTCATAAAAAACGCAATTTAGTATTTTTGACGGGATTTCGATTTTTCTAGCATTAAATGGATCAATTGGAATAAATCGGAACCATCATGGCACACTTAAATGGAAAATTAAAAATTAAATTAAAAAAAATTTTGACGTTTGAAATGTCACTTATGTGGTATCATTGGATTCAGAAAATTATGCAGATTTCAGAAATGTAATAATATACAGGGTGTTCTATTTAAAAATCGAAAGTTGGTATCACTTCCGGCGAAACCGGAAGTGAAAAAAAAATTATTTGCAGGTCAAAAAGTGCCGCTTATTATGTATATGGGATATACCAAATTTCAATAAATTACCTTTAAAACTAACGGAGATACGGGGGTGTACCATGATCCTGTTACACCCGGTATATTATAAATGACTATATATTAACATGGAGGAATAATATTTCCTCTGGCTTAATCACTATGGAAATTTTAGTCTATGTTTACCAAATCTTGTGGTAACTGGCGTTTGAGTCTTGTGTGGATATTTTTTCGGCATAACTGTCGTGCGATTTCGTTGCTGCTATTTTTGGTGTTCGTGATAAAATTTTTTGTCAATCTTCTAATGAACTGTTCGATGGTATCTATTCCGAGTTCTTGGTGGATTTGTTCGTTCCTTACAAACCACGGGGAGTTGATGGCAATGCGGAGCACTTTGTTCTGATATACTTGCAGCTTTTTAATGTTTGTTTTCGAAGTCGTGATCCACACAGGGCACGCGTATGTTAGTATTGGCCTAAGAAGTGTTTTGTACAACAAGATGGCACATTCTTTACGTAAGGGAGAGTTTCTATTAATTAGAGGGTACAGGTGGTTTAATCTTGCGTAAGCTTGGTTTAATTTACTATTTATGTGGTAACTCCAAGTTAATCTGGTGTCCATATGCACTCCTAGGTATTTAACTGCTCCAGTACTTGGGTCCCATGGTATATCAGCCCCTGATATCTGTACTTTTGGGTGATTTGTTATTTGTTTAAGCGTAAATATTTTGGCAGCACATTTTTTGGGGTTTAGCGAGATGCACCATTTAGTGAGCCATTGGCTGATGATATCGATGGCCGATTGGAGTTGGTTGATAGCTGTAAGAAGGTTGCTATGCTGAGTGATGATGGCAGTGTCATCGGCAAATAGTGCAATTTCGCTCATATTGGGTGTGGGGATATCGTGAATAAATAGGTTGAAAAGTGTAGGCCCCAGGACACTGCCTTGAGGAACTCCAGCGTGTATGTCCTTTATGCTAGACATGGTGGCGTTGATGCGGACGGCGAATGTTCGACTTTCTAGGAAGGAAAAGATGGTCGCTGTTAGATAGTGTGGAATTTGTGTTTTGAGAATTTTATATTTTAATCCCTCAATCCATACCCTGTCAAACGCCTGGGTAATGTCTAGGAAGACAGCCACTGTGAATAGTTTGTTCTCGTATCCTTGTTCTACTAGCTCAACTATTCTCTGCAGCTGTTGACTGGTGGAATGTTCTT
Source organism: Agriotes lineatus (assembly GCA_940337035.1). NCBI lineage: Eukaryota > Metazoa > Arthropoda > Insecta > Coleoptera > Elateridae > Agriotes > Agriotes lineatus. The sequence continues at coordinate 51,932 of CALNHX010008253.1, forward strand.
TTCTAAATCCAAATTGGATTGAAGGAATTATTTGAAGTTCGATCGATGCGTTCAGGCGATTACTTATTACTCGTTCAAGTAGCTTTGACAGGGTAGGTAAAAGGCTGATAGGTCGGTAGCTATTGCAGTCGTGTTTATTTTTCCCGGGTTTACTAAACATAAGTATATGGGCAAGTTTCCATTCATTTGGGAAATATCCGATCTTCATGCACGAGTTGAATAGTGTGGCCAAGTAGGCTAGGCCTTTTTTTGTTAGTTGTTTCAAAGCTACGTTTGGAATGAGGTCGTGACCCGGTGCTTTTTTAATCGGTAATGCTTTAGTGTAGCCTTCTATTTCCGTTGGAGTTGTTGGATTGTCAAAATCGTCGGCGATTGGTGCATGAGTTTCAATGTGAGCATTAATTATACGAGCAGTTGATTGATTTTTATCAGATATTTTCGGGGTAAACACTGTTTGAAGATGTTCCGCAAAGAGATTACATTTGTCTTCGTCAGAGGCATAGGAAGTGTCGTCGCTTATTATGGTAGGAATTGTGTCAGTTTGGCGTGTTAAAGATTTGGTTGCTTTCCACAGTTCTGCACTGTTGGGTTCCAGGTTTTCGAGGTATTTACTGTAGTTGTATATACGGTATTTATCAATTTCTCGTTTTATAGTGTGTGTCAGGTTGTTCAGCATGTTTTTGAGATATGGCTCTCTTGTTGTTTGCCATTCTCTTCGAATTTTGCTTTTTTGTTTAATCAATTCGATTATATATGTCGGTGGGATGTTGTAATTACGCTTTGTTTGAATTGTAGGCGGTTTCGTTGATTGTTCTATAGCTTCTTTAATCGATTTAGTTAGTTTGTCTATGCTTCCGTCGATGTCCTGTTTGCTATTAATATTGCTGGGACTGATAAGGAAAGAATCTAGGTGTTTTTGATATTTTTCCCAATCTACCCTTCCTTTAATTAGTCGTGGGTGTGAGGGGACATTGTGTGCAGTAGCAGTGAGGGTTACCAGGACAGGGAGATGATCAGAGTCGAGTTCCTGTATAACTGTTTGTTGGATAGGTGGATTAAAGTTTTTGGTAAGGATAATATCAAGGATATCGGGTTGGTGATCCGTCCGATAAGGGTAATATGTATATTCGTTGGGTGCTGAAATTTGTAGTTGGTGTTTCACTGCAATATCATTTAACTTGCTTCCACTGGGGTTACCTACGCGACAGCCCCAAAAAGTACTTTTGCTGTTTAGGTCTCCAATTATCAATGTTGGTAATTTATTGTGGAGTAATTGGGTGATGTCTTCCTCTTTGAGTGTCTTGTTGGGTTTTTTGTAGGCAGTGGTGATCTGCAGTTGCTTATTGTCGGCGGTGGTGATGATTACTGAGATGTTTTCAATACCATTTGTACCTGAGATTAAGGGTGTGTCGTACTGTATGTGTTTCCTGATTAAAATTGCTACTCCTCCCCAGGCTGTCTGAGTTGGCCTGTCATTACGGAAGACGTGATAGCCGCTAATTTTGAGATTTTCGCCCTGCGATAAGTGTGTCTCAGTTAGGCACGCTATGTCCACATTATATCTGGCCATAAAGGATATGAATACCGGTCTTTGTTGTTTGATTCCGTTAGCATTCCAATTTAGGATTGTTAAGTTTTGAAGATTGTTGCGGGAGTTATACATTGAAAATGTGTGGTAATATATGTGTTAAAATAAAGGATTTAATTTGAGATAAATGAGGTATTATTAGTTGTTGAATAAGTTTCACTATGGAATCTAAGAGAGGTGGCTGCTCCGGGTTGGGGTTATTTGGCATTTCTGGATTTGGTTTAGAATTTGCGGCTTGGTTATAGGGAATGCTATTGGGGGTGTTTGATAATGTATATGTTCGCAGAGGTGCTGATCTGGGATTTCTTATCGGGTAACGTTGTTTTAGGAGTTCTTGATGGTGTGGACATCCTTTATAGCTGGCTGGATGGTTTCCAGAACAGTTGACGCAAATAGGGGATTCTTCTGGTGTTTTATTGCAGACCTTGGGAGGGTGGTCTTTATTGCATTTAACACATCGGGGCTTTGCTGCACAGTAGTTCTTGGTATGTCTGTATCTTTGACATTTGTGACATTGTGGAATGTTTGTCGTTTTTTTTCTTGACTCTACCGTGACTATTGAATAACAGAGCGTTTTGATATTATATATTTCAGAAGCTGCGTCATTTGCCGTTAGTATTACTGCGCATATGGGGATTGGTTTTTTGTCTTTATTTATTAGCCGCGTTACGCTTATTATTGGCAACTTTTTTGAGAGCAGCTCCTCTTTAATTTCTATGTCGGTTAAGGAGATCGGTACATTTTTAATAACGACTGATAATTGTTTTTTATGGGGATCTTGAAACGTATGATACTCTACAGAGTTGTCCGCGTAAAATTTGGTGAGTTTGCGGTAATCGTCATAATTTGTGAGACTTACTTTTAAGTAATTATTGCTGTACGATGTGGTAAATTCTCGCTCTTCGGTGATACTTTTGATGTCGGTTATAATTTCCTTATGGTTATTAGCCTTGTGGATAAATATCGGTGGAATTTTAATTTTTGTTGGTGTTAGATTATTGTTTTGACTGGTTGTTGGACTCTTATCAGTGGTAGGTGATTGATTTGCGAGGGGGAAATAAGGGTTATTTTTTATTAGATCTTCGCAGTTCCAAGTATATCTTTTGATGACGTCGCTGGCGGGTGGAGATAGATGATCTGCGTTACGCTTGATTGGATTGCTAGTATCCATTGTTGTAATTTGACTATTGTTTTCTGTGGTCATTTACTCAGCCCAAATGGGCTGAGTTATTGAACTTTAACAGCTGTTCACTGGGGTTAATGTTGTTTTATCACTCATGCACAAAGTCACAACTTCGATATTAGAAAGGTCTGGGTACTAGTCGCGGCTGCGGTCACTGATAGCGCTAAAATACTGAATGCGTCCGATCGCGACCGGGTTCACCGAGCAACCAAATCAACTGAATTGAAATATAACACTGACTATTCAACACTATATATAACATATAAGCCAATCACATTGCAGACATTTGCTTTTTTCAACCAATAACAGCAGTATATCACTGAATATTGGGCACCATGCAAAATATTCACAAAACAATGTACAGTCGTGTGCAAATAAATCTGGGACAGTGTTTTTTTCACATGCAGATTCAGTTAAGAATTTGAAGAATATTTCCATGGATTTCCCCTTATCGCAGAGAGTTACGGGTTTCAGTACCTGTTAAAGTTTAATGTAACTCTTTCTGATAGCAGGAAATCCATGGAGATATTCTTCAATTCTTAACTGAATCTGCATGTGAAAAAAACACTGTCCCAGATTTATTTGCACACGACTGTACCTACTCAAAAACTAAACAGCCTTGTTGCGAAGTATCGCTTAGCAACGGTGTTCTGCCCTTAGTGATATCGCTAGGTTACGTAACACTAAACCCCAACAAACAGTGTGGCTTGTTTTAAAAATTTTAAAATGCTGTGTTTTGGAAGTAATCCGCTGAATTTAATTGAGAATGAATAATTATATTAATTGTTGGATTATTTTTCAATAAAGCTAATCGTTATGTATTAATATTGTTAAATAGTCGTCCCAAATACCACTCGAAGTGGATATATATTTTTTAAATATTTTGCCATTTTCATAGAAATTATTGCAAATTTCACTCAACAAAATCACATTTAAATGTCACTCGCTTTCGGCTCGTGAAATTTAAGCGCAATAATTTACATGGAAACGACAAAATATTTGTCAAAAATATATCCACTGCTTGTGGTATTACCCTTGATTATACCACTTCCTATAACATCAACCAATTAAAAACGATAAAAATGCATAGTTGCGCATGTACTAACTTATGATAATGTACATAGCAACGGTGATGATCATATGCCTTCTGGACTGTTAACTGATAGTCAAATACCTTCATAAACATCGTGTTATCTGCTGAAAGTGTCCCGGGTGGTGTAGCTTGAAGAAGCGTCCACGTGGTCAGAACTTGGATGGGGGTTTCACGGCTACTTCTCTCGGCGTCTCGTGGTAATAATAAAAAAAAGTATAATCGTCATAGCAACCACAGTAACTGTACTTTATATAAATAAACTGTTTAAACGTTGTTTATTGACTCGTGATATAATCTAGCCGAATGGAACAAGTGTCTTCTTAATTATCAAATCTTTTCTGTTTCCACTCGATATATTGTTTTAGGCAACCACGTTAATCGATTTAAAATGCTGGAGTATTGGTGAATATTTTACAGTTAGAAAACTTCGGTTGTCAGGAAGTACGTTTTTATGGCATTGAACAGACTTGTTAAAAACAATTACTTAAACAATCAACGCCGACGACGGTTTGACCAATAGCTGGGAGCAATAACATAAGAAATAATGCATGTGTTAAACCGCAAATAGAAATGCTTAATACTACATAGAAATACATAACTTAAAAGTAACATTTTGGAATGCTCAAAAACAACTATAATAAACAATTTTATTTTATACCGATGTCAAAAATTACATTTTTCGGACTATTTTTGGTACAAAAAATGGAACATTAAAGTCTTGGTACTTTAAAGTAAAATCTTAAAATTCAAGTACTATTTTAATAGTAGTTTATTTATCTAGAACGAAAAGTGAAATTTTAAAAGACGATAAAGTTGTTTACGGCCGAGGCTTCAGCCGATGACGGAATAACTTGCGAGGACACTTTTCGTTCGTGGTGAATACAATGGTTTATTTCATACTGCTAGTTTGATGAATTTTAAATAAAAAGTTGTAAATTATTAAAAATTTCATGTCAACAATTGACGTATAATTTTAAAGTACTTGCACTTTAATATATTATTTTAAAGTACTTGAATTTTAATATTTTACTTTAAAGTACTAAGACTATAATGTTCCATCTTTGTACGATAAATAATCGGAAAAATGTCATCTTTGACAACAGTGTTTTATTTATTTACATAATATCAGCAATCAGAATACTGTTGGAAGACTTCGATTTGCCATGTGAGGGAAGATAGATGCATCAAGCTTGCGTCGAATGAGAACATAACTTCCAGAACAAAGCATATTGGTGAAAAGTATTATCACCTACAAAACCTCGTGATGAAGATATTGGAAGATTGAAATTTTTTGAAGGGCACGATGGTTGATGAATTCACGAAGCCACTTCCGAGCGCAAGATTTGAAAAACTACGACTACTCATGGGAATAAGAAATAATGAAATGGAACTGACGAGTTGGGTGTTGGAACTATAGCCTCCATTACAGGGTGTACAGATACACGTTTAAAAATCTGTAAATGGGCTTACGCCAAAGTTCCCTCGTGCGAATTAGCTCTATTTGCAAATAAAAAAAATGTATCCCGCTGGAGTTTGAAACCGCCGCATCTGCATAGCGATCGTAATCTCATCTGCGCTGCTTAGCGATCGTAACTACATCAATAAGTCGAACTGCGCCATCGAGCTTAATTGAAGTGAGTGCATATTTATGTGAACGGTCTTATTGTTGAAACGTTTCGACTCTGTGGTGACACTATCCTGTATCTGTTAAGTCCTATTTTCGGCAAGTGTAAAGCCTGTGAAAATTATTACTTCCTTCTATTTCAAAATTAACTCAAAAATAAACAAAATTTAGTTTTTTAATGTGTTCCCCCTATACAGTGTGTCCCAGGATTGATGTTACAAGAGGTGAGATAGACTAACAATTTTTGAATTTTATTTTAAGGTTCTGGGATTCGGTCCTGCTTGGTTTGAAAAGAATTTTAACAATGTTTTCAGTTTTTGAAAAACAAGTAGGCCTTGACAGGGAAGTAAAAACTATTTTATTTTTAGGTAAACTGCTCTTTTTGTTCATGATACAGCAAAATTTTATTAAAGAAAGTTGTTTAGAATAATAAATTATGGCCCTATACAAAATTTCAGAAAGATCTGTCGACTTATAAAAGCAGTTATTTTTTAGATAATTGTATTTTATTTTCAGATAAACTACCCTTTTTGTTCATGATACGGCAAAATTGCATTTAGAAAAGTTGTTCAAAATAATAAATTATGGCCCTACACAAAATTTCAGAAAGATCTGTCGGCTTAGATTAAACCGTTATTTTTTAGTTTAAACAAAAATGACGGTTTAATCTAAGCCGGCAGATCTTTCTGAAATTTTGTGTAGGGCCATAATTTATCATTATGAACAACTTTTCTAAATGCAATTTTGCCGTATCATGAACAAAAAGGGTAGTTTATCTGAAAATAAAATACAATTTTATAAAAAACTAGCTGGCCGGGCAAACGTTGTTCTGCCCAAAAATAATTTGTCTCTGAAACCCCGTTTCACCAGTATAGAGTTTTAATTTTATGTCAATTACATCATCTTGGACTTAAAAATAAATGCCATTTTCGCAATCAACGTCCCAAGAAACCTCAATAACGACATCCATATCGATTTTTAGACTTATTTACTCCATTTCACTCCCTAAGGGTTAGCGGACCCGACCGACGTTGTCCTGCCAGAACGTTGGTTTGCCTGCTATTAGCGGGTTCAGCAAACGTTTTTTCAATATTCGAATTTTCGATTTTTACATTTTAAAAAATAATGGGGTATAGAAGGAGTTCAGTGACATACACACGTACAGAAGAATTATACAGGGTGTTAATTAAGTACGTAGACAAACTTTAAGGGGTGATTCCTTGATCAATTCTAAGATAAAAAGTTCCTACAAACATGGGACCTAAACGGCTTCGTTTTCGAGATACAGGGTGTTGAAGTTTAAACAAAAACAGTTTTTTTTTAAAATTTGGAAAACGGATAGAGGTATTCTAATGAAACTTGGTGTAGGTTAGTATTTCAGAAAGTGGCATTGTTCAGTCAAAATAAATTTAATTTATTTCCACCAGTGGCGTGCATCGGGGCGATCTCAGTTACATTATTTTAGAAAAGTCTGATACGCCACTGTTTTGTAGAAAAAAGTTTTGTAGCTATTGTAAGATTGTGTTTTATTAAATAACATTTTTTAAAAGCTTCCTTAAACTGTATTTTGAAAACAAACCCGTTTAGGTCCCATTAACGTCCAATGTACGAAATTGCTGTTACAGATTTTTCCATTTTTCTCGCAAAATGTTTATTCTATCAAAAAAATAAAAGATACATCTTTTGTATAGTTTCAATGGATAAAGCTAAAGAACTTGTCGTATTGACTAAAAAACAGTGGCGTACCAGATTTTTTTGAAATAAGGTAGCTGCGGTGGCCCCGATGCACGCCACTGGTGGAAATAAATTACATTTATTTTGACCAAACAATGCCACTTTATGAAATACTAATATACACCAAGTTTCATTACAATACCTCTAGGCGTTTTCCAGATTTTTGAAAAAAAAGTAATTTTTATTTAAATTTCAACACCCTGTATCTTGAAAAGGAAGCCGTTTAGGCCCCATGTTTGTATGAACTTTTTATCTTAGAATTGATCAAGGAATCGCCTCTTAAAGTTTGTCTACGTACTTAATTAACACCCTGTATATATGAAGATAAAGATTTTCATTTCAAAAAATAATGTGGGGCGGCGGGGGTGGGGGTAAAATTTTGGGGGACCCGACAGACGTTGTCCTGCCCGAACGTTGGTTTGCCTGCTATTAGCAGGTTCAGCAAAGTTTTTTTCGACTTTTCGATTTCTTTTATTTTAAAAAATATTGGGGGGGGGGTGAAATTTTGGGGTTATATGTTCTCATATGAGAGAAATCTTAAAAAAATTAAAAAACGAAATTCGTCAAAAATTTTTTAAAAAAATTCCTAGAACCCGATTGCAGCGCCACCTACCGGGTCCAATTGTGAATCTAAACCATCCAGGGACCCACTCAAACACACACAAAAAAATTCATCAAAATCGGTCCAGCCGTTTAGAAGGAGTTCAGTCACATACACACGTACAGAAGAATTATATATATAAAGATAACGGTATTTTCTAAGTCGACAGATCTTTCTGAAATTTTGTATAGGACCATAATTTATCATTCTAAACAACTTTTCTTAACACATTTTTCCGTATCATAAACATAAAGGGTAGTTTACCCGAAAATAAAATAGTTTTCGCTTCCCTGTTGAGGCCTACTTGTTTTTCAAAAACTGTAAATATTCTTAAAAAAAATTTCAAACCAAGCAGGACCGAATCCCAGAACCTTAAAATAAAATTCAATCCATCTCACCTCTTGTAACGTCAATCCTGGGGCACACTGTATATATTTGTCTCAAATTTTCACGGTTTCATGCTTGGTATATATATAATGTGTATGCAAAATTATTCTTCTTCCTGCGACAAATAGTTTTTGAGTTATACAGCCAACAGACAGACAGACAGACGGAATTGAGAAAACCTGTTTTTCGTCATCCAGGGATCCTGAAACGTGAAGATCTAAAGAAATCTCGGAAGGTGATTTTTTCGTGATTACAATACTTCCTTCGTCTTTCAGACGAGGGAAGTAAAAATTGCATTGGTTTTGTTAATAGTAATAATATATAAATTCTGTCATTAAGATTGGTTAGCTAATACAGTGTTTCAAGTTTTATTTAAATGCATTTGGCTGATAGTCCACTGCATTTAGGCAGAAAATACGGAATAATTCATATTGAAGCAAATAAGGTCAATTTAGGTGTGTTTCAGTGTCCTGAATAGAAGTAGCAAAAGTCCCGAGGATGGGATGGTACGCTTAAAATTTGGCAACGCTGTAATGGGCTGAAATTGGGCTCAAAAATCATTTTTCGGGAATATCTCGGTATCTATCGACTCTACGATAAAAATATATCAGAACAAAAATAAAGGTAAGGAAATTCTCTACAAAAAAGATAGAGGGTCATTTTCTCGTAAAGGCGATCGTTTTTGTCAAAATCCTGTATTGAATTAGAACTGATGTGATATTTTAGATAATTAAAGTACTCATTCCACACCACCCTTGAGGTTGAGTAGTAGTAGCGTTTTTTTTTTCATGTTTTATCCCCTGTGGGCCTACTCCACGACTGCAATACTTATATACAGGGTGATTCACGAATAGTGTCTGATTTAGCGTCTTTATTCCTGCAACAAATATTACTCTTTCATAGAATACTTCGCTGTTTTTCAATTTGAAAAAAAATTTGTAATCATGATTTCAGAAAAATGAAACAAAAGTGTGAATCAAATGTGTCAATCAGATTGTGTTGCCGAAAAACGGTGCTAAATCAGACACTATTCGTGAATCACCCTGTTTAAATGTTGTTTATTCGTTCTATAAATTCATTATATGTATTGTTCGAGGGAATCCGTTGGGTCAATCTCAAAACTTTGATTTTCTGCATCACTGGTGGTTTCTTTTTCTGACGAGTCTTCAATTGGTTCAGCATTCAAGCAAAATTTTCCACGGCAGTTGCCACAAACTGGTGAGCAGCAAAGCCCCAATCTTCGACAGCCACATAATGCTCCACAACCTTTCGAACAATTGCAAAAAATCATGTTCAAAAGGCAATCAGCCGCAGGAGGTTGGCATGTTGTTCTTGGCCACAATATATTTTCTTTTGACATCCACCCTCACTCCTCGGGATTCAATTTATTACCTAACCATTTCTGAACTTGAAAGTAAACAAAAAATAGATGCTGCTGAGCTGCCTCAAGAGCGGGTGGTAATAAACTCAATTTCACTGGTCTGCTTCTGTTCACAGCTTTAATCAAGCTAGAATAGCGATAGTTATTGATAGATACTTCTTTAGCGGGAGCACTATACATTGCGAGAAAAAATTTGATTCCATTTGCAGAAATCAAGTCACGAGAAGTATCATTTTTATTGAAAACCTCAACTGCAGAGTTCAAGTCTTGCCGTTTTCTCAACAGTTTCAGAGCTGCAGTCTTGCCTTTATTAAAAAGAGCAGATGTCGTATCACACCCAGAGAATGCGTGCAAAAACAATACGTGATTTCGAATCTCATTGTGTTGATCGAAGCTTCGTGAGTGTTACGATTTGCGTTTTTTAATGAAATGAACTATGTAGGAATATACTGTACTTTAGTTAGCTGTAAGCCATCTGTATAATAAATATTTTAAGGTAAAATTCGTAGGCAAAATGTCATATTTAAATTACAATAAGCGGATGTTTAGAAACGTGCCTTTCGCTTGGAAAGCTGGAGATATTCCAATCTCACGAACAGATTAGAGTAAGTTTATGCAGGGTTTACTTCATAAACCGAAATATTGATGATGTATATGACCGGTACGTGATTAGAAGAAGCAACGGTTGCAACTCGATCATAAAAATTATTCGCAGTTGGGACCAAATGCTTTTAGTAGAATTGTAAACCTTTATAGTTATAATTTGCGAGAGTCCGAGCGGGCCACATTTCACCGTGGGAAAGCCTCAAACTTGAAAAATTCATAGAACTATTAGGAACTGTCACGTCCGTATGTACATGCCAAAAGTCCAAAATTTAGACCAGCTCTGATAGGTTTATTGGGAACTTTGTAAACGCCAACCGAGCTTTCTTGGTCAAACTGGACTTAGAATTTAGTTAGTTAATAAGAAGATGTAAATACGTAAAGTTAAGAAACAACGGTATTAAACTTAAGTGTTCTGTAAACGGCGGAAAAATAAATGCAAGTATTTGTACTTAAGTGTTCTTATTAATCTCGCAACAGTAGCTTTGGTCTTCGTGTCCGAGTGTGTTTTAACTAATAGGATTGCCAGTTACCCGGCTTTAGACGTCTCGCAATAGTGAGGAATACATTTTTCGTGCGACCTTTCCTCTGCCTGGTTTAAGAAGAAAAAATTCTTTTTCGATAGGTGTACGGGCCGTTAAAACTACGAGAAGATCCACATCTTCCCCAACAACAACTGTGGTATTTTTATATGACTCCCTGAGTGCTGTTTCAATTATCAAAATGTCAGCATCATCTTCAGCATGTTCAATAATGAAACTATTGGCTTCAAACTTTTCTTTCGGCATCGAAATCAATCTGATTTTATTTCGATTGT
>CALNHX010008254.1:0-62941 GCA_940337035.1 Agriotes lineatus
TTCCACAAATTTCGCAATTCAATGCAATTTTCTAGAAACTAAGACATTATTTGTTCACTTTCCGTTGCGATCGCTAATCGAAACTGTATCAAAACTAGTAGCTATGTTACAGTCGGGCCAATAATCTGAAAGAAACAACAAATGTGAATCGTATTTATAGGGATCACGATTTTCTAAAGTAATTTATTTGATACTTTGAAATAGCTTATTCCGTATATTAACGCAAAATCGATGGTAAACAAACCGCCAGCTGTAATCTTAACATCATTATGAAGCAACTGCATGGAAAACGCATTGACCTACAAACACAATTAAATATAAAAGACAGCACTTGAACAATACATGAAAAATACCTCATTTCTGAACTGCCAATGGTTTGGTGAAGCAATCAATTTAAAAAGCTGCCCTTTTACAGAGTTAGCCTGTAACATGCCATTTTATTTATATTAGAATTTTTAATAAAATGTATTTTTGTAACTTGTAAAGAAGAGTATTATATGCAATCATCTAAAGATAATAGAGGCAAAAAAAATTCAATATTTATTCTATGCAATACTAATACACCAGGTCATCAAGGAAATCTCTACATACAGATCCGCGACTTATCATTTCTTCTTCTTTTTCTTTCTCTTTTTTGTGTTTCGTGCCTTTGTGGTATAAAAGGTTTAAATGTTTATTACCAATATTACTATTTTCTCTCATTGTTTTAGTATATTATACCTTGATGTTCCTGGTGTTTTATCGTCCGCACTACTACACTGTTTTGGGTATTTATTCTTCCTTTATTTTAATAGCATGTCTAAGCTATGTAAGTTAATTTTATTCGATTTTGTCTGTTACTGATTGCGTTTCCGGTCTATACTGAGCTACATTTCGGCTCTTGGTTTTAAATGTGCTTTTCCTTTGGCACACATTTTACGTTAGTTTTTCCATTTTTATTTGCATTATCCCATTGTTTAGCTCATGCTCAGCACCTCTATGTGCTGATGTTTTTATTTAAGTTTATTATAATAACAGCATATAGTTTATAAAAGCTTCAGTTGGATACACTGGTTTTAGACTTATGTGCCCAATGTTGAGTTTCATTGTTCTTACATTGCAACTTTGAGTAATTTCATTCCATAAACACGAAGTAGAAAACTTAATTTACCACAATGCGCCATCTCCTTAAGTGTTTTAATTTTTACAGTTCCACATAATTACTAGAAACAGATTTACAACCCAGCAATACACCAACCTTGCTCCAGTCAGCTCCGTGAAGTAGGGTAGGATTTTGCCTCTAGGAAACGCTTTCTAACTTGGATTTATAAAAAGTAGCACCTTAAAGATACCTAGTCAATTTTTGGCAATTATTAGGTGCACTTTTTGTATTTGCCGGGTACTGACGTGGAGAACGGGATTGTCAGTTTCAAAAATAGCGTACCTTTTTGTAGCTAAAATGCTTAAAAATCGTGTAACTCTATTTCGCTTCAGAAATACATTAGAACGGATTATATTCAATAACAGGTAAATTGCATTCACAGGTTCACTTATCGCGGGCTAGACCGCGATAGATACTCCTGAGAATTCTACCTGTGTCGTGACGTCCGGTGCTTTACATATTAGGTTCCTAGAATGGCGGTGTAACTTCACGGGAAACAAATATCGAAAGCCAGCTGGTAACAGACTCGCAATAGTTCGCGTAAGGCACTCCAAAGCTTCCAGCGGCAACGTGCTCAAAACCTTGATTTATTTTCTAAATAGCATACTACGTACTCTGAAAGGTAACAATTCACAACATACATTTCTGAATTAACATAATCTCTATAACTCAGCTTTGCCTTAAGGTAATCTGACCGGCTCCACAGTGGAAGAAGTTAAAACTCGAAGTGGAAAAAAAATTAAACATTCTCAAGATGCATCTTTAATAACATATATTTATATGTATTTTGTATGACCTATTGAAAGATGCTATCAAGTTAGTTAGCTGATATGCGCATACATAAAGCACTAGGTTACTATTAAAGCTCGAGTACTAATTTATGTTCATAAGTGTGTTGCGCGTATTTTACATTTTTGGATTAAATAGTAGTTATACCATTTAACACGTTTCTACGAAAATGAATCTGTTACAGAAGGTACATACTATTAATCTTTAATTCTTTTGTTTCGCAGCCATGAACACCTTATTTTAAAAGTAGTAGGTTATATCAAATTCTTGTTAAATTTATTAGAGTAGCAAATGTTATAAGAGGCTGTTATATCTTTGTTGTTGCCTTTATATTATACATTGACACGTTTTTTATAAAATGGCGTATACTAACTTATTTGCAAATACTTGCAAAACGAACAGACGCCAATTTTTACTTTTCAGGCGATATTATAAAAACAAAAAATAAAGAGTTATTCGAAACGTTAAGAAATTGGTAGGTTTCTAAATATTTACCGCCAAATTCACATGATAAATATGGTTTCTTAGTTAATTATCAGCTAAAATTGGCGAAATAGACTTTACTCTAATTAAAATATTTTGTAACAAAATACTTCATATCATAATTTAGTGTATTGAAAGTTTTGTCACTTTTATTCTAAATCGGTGAAATTTTGGAGAGAAATATATCTCAAAATCAAATTCTGTAGATTAAAAAATCCAGCATTCAAAATAAAATCCGCCAGATGCAACGGTTTTTTGTAAATAAGCATCTGTATACGGGCGAACGTGAAGATCCCACTGCGGTTTAAACTTTTTCAAATATCCGACCAAAGTCAAAACTCCAGTTGTGAAAACGGTTGTGGAAAGGGCGTGAAAATTATTGAAAATCATGTAAGAGTAAAAATGGTAAAATAGAAAGTCAACAAAGCGGGTAGAATATCAAGAGTCGTCAGAGACAAATGAGATAATGCATTTTTAAATATAGATGCAAAAGGCGTCAAAGAAAAGTGAAATGTCTTACATATAGTGCATCGGACTAGACAGAAGAAATTTGAGTGGAAATAATGTATATCGAGAATGTCTCGTACTAGAATAATGAGAAAACCCACAACCACCAAATTAAATTGTATAATGTAGGTCCGATTACCTATATAAACGAAAAAGAAAAAGACTTTTTTGTTGCTTTTCGTACCATAATGAATAAGATCTTAGCCGACACTTGGTCGTGATCTAATATCTTGCTCAAATTCATTTTGTTTACACTGTCTTTTACGCAAATCTTTTCACGTGCGCCTTTTCCTTCAATTATGTTATCTGTTTTTATATTCTTCATAACTTTTTCAATTGTTGTTGTTATTCAAGTACTGCTTCCAAAAGCTTTTCTTTAGTTTTACATCCTTATTTTACCATGCCGTTAGGTTTATGTCACTTTTGCGTTATACCGCTTATTTATTGCACACTCTTTCTATCTCTCACAAAATAAACAAATAAGACACACCCACAAAGAACTAAATTAACGTTTGGGGAAATAGTAAAAACGCCATTCACTTACCCTGCAAGACAGTATAGTATATAGATATGCTAAAGACATCAAATTGAGTATATTAACCACCAATTGATTAATTTCGGCGAAACGTACTATAGCTGGAGGATCAACTTTGTTAATATATTTGTCCACAAAGAAATAGACAATATGCAATACTACTATTGTAAAGTAGAATCAAAGCATATGTCAACTAAAAATAGACGAGAAAAGATGCAGTTAATAGCGTTGGTGACCTTACATAAATCTCGAAATGCTTCTGAAAGACCTACAATAGACTGAATTGGGTTGGATAATGAACAATTTACTTTCTTCTAACATATACCATGGTTTATTATCATAAAATGGATGCCTATGGCATACAGCCATGTATATGCGCTGGTGATTATTGCTGTTATAGACATCTATTATGAAATATGTCCAAATCATCAAATATCGAGTTAAAGCTCTTTCGCACATAATATTTGATATTACATAATATGGTACCATCCATAACACTTTAATCACTATGCAAGTAATTGTAAATTGTCTGATAGGATTAATACAGTCTATAGTTCCAGGCCGGCATGCTTGATTACTAATATTAACAATGGTTCGATGAGCTCTAATCCATTCCTTTTCAAACAATTTTTGAACTAATAAATACATTTGTAGTTTAACGACCAAAAGAATTGCATTGCAAATACCTGCAAACCACAGCACCAAGTCTATTTTTCGCAAATCGTTAATGCAATATAGTGTATAAATAAAGGACAATATGGAAATAAGAGACCATATATACACAATTAAGCTCCAAGTGTGCATCTCGTCTGTATCCGACTGTCTGTGTGTCGTGTTAAAAAGAAGGGGGCGGCTCCAAACCATTTTTGTAATGCGTACAAAGGAAAATCTGATATAGAAATATCTTCAAAACACTCTAATTGAGGTTTAAATAACAACTGTCCCATTTTATTGTTTAAATACTAAGAATTTATGTATATTCTGACCGTACAACTATGTTTCTCTCTGCGTCTCGTGCAACTAAGCAAAATAAAAATAGATCAACAAAGCTATATTACCTGAGGCAGGGCCGTCGCTAGACTTTTGGCCGCCCGGTGCAGGTTTTTAAATTGTCGCCCTTATGTCTGTAACTATTTAATAAATGGCTAAATTTAAAAAAACGTTTATTAACAAATATAACACGGTTAAATATACATATACTATATACTACATAGTAACACATACATAATACATAGATAAAAATTAAACTCTAAAAAATTTGACTCAGACACAAATACATAGTTGCATAAAAAAACTAAATATATCTTCGGGCTTTTTTTTCAGAAAACAGACATTATTTTATCATAATTTAAGTAAGTGAGATTCTAAGAAATATTACTAATTTAGGGAAAGTGTTTTCTAAATTATTTTCTGTTATTTACTTAAGAGTATTTAAAGGATTATTAGTTTCATGTTCGTTTAACCCAATCAAAGTTATAAATGAGAGCAGCTCATCTTTAAGTTCCAAGCCGTTTATGTAACTATTTAAACTACCAGTATCGGATAAGTATGTATGCACGTCCATGCAGTGTTTGACTAATTCATTTTTATTAAAAGTGGAAACCAATGAAATATTGTAAAGAAAAGAAAAATAATCTGCATGGACCCTTAAAAGTTCGAATCTTTCTTTTATAGTATATTATGATACTGGTGTATAAGTACACTTTTAAAGCACGTGCGACGAGTTTAAAAGCACAACGCGCCAGCGGCCTCCAATGGCAACGTGTTAAAAAGACGTAATTCGAGCGCTAATATTACGTCACTTTTGACTTTAGAAACTGTGCAAAAAGTTGTCATTTTGACACGACCGTAGAAAAAATATTGAATTATTGTGTCCAACACACCAAAAAATATATCAACCTTGAACTTTTATTCAGGGTTGTATATCGGTTCATCTTTAACTTCATATAAAATTTGCCTCGTTTTTTCTCAGTCGAGCTTTAGATTCGGACGAGAATTTCGCTTCGATTTCCAATTCACCCGTTAGTTCTGTAATACGACCTTTTGCCTAGCCCTACACCTACTTAATTATTACGTTACAATTATCTGGTTTGCTAGCTTATCTAGTCGGTGAGATATGAGGCTCTATTCACATCGTCAGTGCGGCTAAGGGTAAACTAATATTGTTGAGGTCAGCCCGTTGACACCTGAAATGTTATACTTACAAATGCAAACACTAATAGTAATAAAAACCCAAACAGTCTACAGGAATACATATAATCTGTAAGCAAACATAGACACACAAATAAATATACACAAATACAAGTACATAAAGCAGTTGTGCACTGCACATGAGAAAATGCCTTAACTGGATACTAAACGTTCAGTAGCGCATGCAAAGTCAAAGCTTACGAGAGCAATGTATAAAATAATTCCGCACACACGAATAGCTTGAACGCGAAGTTGTCGATTCTTCAGGACGCGTCGCTATTTGCAGCCCCATGGACGCCAAATCAGCAAATGACGTAATGCCGGCCGGTACCTCCCCGTTACCTGGCAGCGAGCTCCTTGCTCATAGTTGACCAATGGTTCGTTAAAACAATTATCAACAATATTCTAATTGTTTTCTGACTTCGTAGCGCGGTTTCCACTAGGGCTAATCTTGTTTCCCTTTATTCAACAAGTAGCCCGTGGACCGCTGGGGTGCTGCGGTCGAAATTTTTCTTTAAGCGCCGTCGATTTGGACACCGCTGACGCCTCCAATGTGTTGTTTCACTTCTATGGCTGCATCTCGCCTAGAGCTGCCCGTGGTGGACACATTAAGACTTCACTTGGCCAATTTGGCAGCGAATCAATTGATCCGCGCTATTCACCTACTAGGGTCCGAATAGGTCGATCCGCGCGGTTCACCAACTTTAGCGCGAATGAGTTCAGTTGTTCACTTGCTGCTTGCAGAATTTGCACATTGCACTCGGAAACTTATAGCCTGCGGTCACTTACATCGATTCGTACTTATACTGCGTTGTCACATAAATAAAACATAAGAACACATACTGTCAGGCTTTATTACTAATTGGGTATATAATCAAAAGGTATAGAATAGATAAATACAGGTGGCACGAATTGGCCCGTTTCAGTTCTCCAGCATCAGCCAATAATTGTTTAAAAAAGGCATCTGTTCGACAGCTTTGAAAATTATTTTTAAGTGATTAAAGGCATTTGGCAGATTCAGTAATATTAATGTTCTTACGTTGGAGCAATCATATCATATAATAAAAAAATATTATAATATTTTGTTAACAAAAATAGCCGCCCCCCAAAAACGGCCGCCCGGTGCGGCCGCACGCTCGCACCTGCTGTAACGACGGCCCTGACCTGAGGTAATATTTTATTTGGTTAATTTGATTAGCTAGAATATTAATCATACTTCTTTATTGAGTGTCGATAATGTGTGGTTTGGTCATTAATTAGTGTGGTTTAAAATTTCTTATTTTTTAGTATCTCAGCGCTTAGGAAGAAAATCAAAATTTACTAGGAACCACTGACAGGCGATAACGATATCCGCCCAAGAAGATCAGCATCAACGGGTGCTAAATCGAGTAGTGCTTTCAAAACCAATTATTAATATAAATAACGCGTTTCTGCGATACAGAAAAATACAAAAGTCAATAACAGAAAGTGCTAAATTCCTTGCATATCTAAAGAGCGAGACAAGGCTGTATGTATATTTATTACTTGTTAATTTCCATTTAAATTAGGTAGTAGAAGTATTAACATCCGGAATTATTTTTCCGACGTCCTATTGTTGTAGAAAAAACTGAAGACGCGGAGTAAGATTCCCAATAAAACTACTTAGAATACGATATTACAAAGGATTGATAATCGTAGAGAGCGGAGAGTATTGATAAATATATAAAAACAGTGATGTCATTTGTTACACCAATTTTAGCAAATCAGTTAGATAGTTATTAAGGGAAGGGTAAAACTACGAAAATTTCCGATATCAAAGTCGTAACATAATTTATTTGCAAACTAGCTCACAACTAAATGCCGGGGAGGCGTCATGGGCATCAAGAGGTACATAATTAATTCACCACTGAGTATAGACCATATGGAGAAAACCAATAAGGTCCTCAGCTATTACCTCAGGCTCCGTTGAACCACAACGCAAACAATCTGAAAGAAGAATACTCATAAAATAGGACAACTGCGGCTAGTGTTGAGACTTGTCGCTTACTTACAAATTGGATTAGAAATGTGGTAGACTTATGTTGTCCCATAAGGGGTTCTTCTTCTTCTTGAGCCTTTTAAATCCATTTTTGGATGAAGGCCTTCCCTAACGTTTTCCATCTATCTCGATTTTGTGCTATTTGAATCCAGTTTAATCCAGCCGTTTTCTTAAAGTCATCATACCAGCGCATGGGTGGACGTCCTCTTCCCCTTTTGTGTTCATATGGTCTCCATTCTATTATTTTTCGATTCCATCTGCTTGTGCTGCTTCTAGCTACATGTCCTGCATAGCTCTATTTCAGTTGGGCGATTTTAACTCCTATGTCTGTCACTTTGGTGATGTCTCTAATTCTTTCGTTTCGGACTTTATCCTTCCTTGTGATGTTCAGCAATGCCCTTTCCATTGCTCGTTGAGCTACCTTTATTGACTCGATATTTCCTTTCGTTGTTGCCAATTTTCCGCTCCATAGGTAGGCTGACCACCTCTCAGGGTTTCACCCGGAGTCTCAGGGTTTAGACACCTCGTCTCCGGGCTCGGGGTTTTGTAATAATTTCTCCGGGTTGCACTAATTTTGTAATAATGTCTAAAATTAACTTCACCTTTAGTTACCTATATTAATGAAAATAAAATACGTTTCATATAATAGCCGCAGATAAGGAGAAATATTTGGAAATTTCATATAATTAGGTACAGAATTTTTGAGTATTCGTTTTATTTTTAATCTACTTTCATTTGATTCTAGAAGTAATTTACTTTTGTATTTCTCATTCTTTCGTGATTCCTATCTTTTGAGTCAAGAATGGTTAAATTATTCTTTTCAAATCTCGTTGTCTGTTCACTTCAGAGTATTCATTTTAAATGTGTTTATTTATTTATTATTTATTTATTTATTTCGCACTCAGCCAACAGCCGTTAGGCCAATTATAGGCGTCGCTGCTGTGCAGTTATGGGGACTTCCAACCCCACTAACGACTGTCACGATGTTGTTATGACCGCCGGGACCAACTTTTTTTCGTGATAGCCGTACCACGAGGCGCCGAGAGATGCAGCCGTGGAACTCCCATCCAAGTTCTGACCAGAAAGAGCGTTGCTTAACTCTGCTGATCGAACGTGGACGCTTGTTCAAGCTACACCACCCAGTACCTTTTAAAATGGCAACTCAAGAGAGACTTATGTTTTAACTCGTATATAATATACTAAGCCGTAGAATTTAGCAATATGATAATTACTAAATTTTAAAATTTTGAGCACCCTATAAAAAATTAACGCCAAAAAGCACTGTTTCTCACTCGTAAAGTAATTCAGAAAAAAACATAATTTTTAGGTAACGTTGAGTTTTTTTTTATTATTTCCATAACCGTTAACTTTAGAACAGCGGTTCTGAACCCTTTTTCTTGACGCATCTCTTAGCATGTTTGTTGTTTCTCAAGTACGCCAGAAGACTATTGTGTGCATAATATTAGCATAAGCTTTACTATTACAAAATAGAAGATCTTCATTAATGATTGAGGGAGTATTTTATAAAAATGACAACAAAGATGCAAATAATACATATACTATTTACATTTTTAGTAATTTAAATGACAAAAATACTAACAATACTCGTATTCAAACAGAAAACAAAAACAATAGAAAAATATTTATAAAACCGATAAATCAAACTAACAATTTATGAAATTAATAGTACGTACTATGATTGTATACTATAGTTTTTGGTACATTAAATTAGAAAATATATGGATAATACCACTACATTTAATAATACACTTGTCAAGTTATCAGCAATTTTTAAAAAATTTGGTTGTCACGAAGTAAACTGGCACTTAATGCAAACTGAAGTGTAAATGATTACGGCAATATGTAGCAATATATTTGGCAAAGCCACACTCGCATAAGTCCGTACTTAATTAGAAATGACAAAAGCCTTCTCACTGCTTTATCGGTTATATTTTTCTTTGTATGTCATATCACAAGAAACATCGATCAGTCCCATTTCTTCGTTTGTGGATACGACAGAATTGCTTCGCATTTTAGAAAAAGGGTTGATTATCCACATATAATTTTCTATAATTTAAATAATATTTTTTTGAAAACAACAAATTAAGTCCGCCATTTTGTATAAACAACCTGGCATACCCCTTGGAACGACCCCGTGTACCTCTACACGTACGCCTACCCCTGGTTGAGAATCCCCATACAACTGTATATTATACCTAACTATAGAGCATTCTATTTAAAAAAAAGAGTAGGTTTGGCCCGCCACACTTTTGTGAGCCACCCTATAGAATAAAGACATTTCATTAATGTGCACCATTTTAGTACCTTCAATTTAAGCGGTTTTCAGATAACTCTCATAGTTTTAGAAATACCTTCCACCCCCGCATCTTTTCAAGACCCTGTATGTATATGGTGTAACTGAAATGTTTGGCATTATTTTAAGGGCGGATTTTACGTCACAAATTGACAAAAAAAGTTTATTTAAACATAGGTTCAATTTTCAACCTTTAGGGAGATATGGGGGAGCGGGAGTTGAAATTGCATTTTTGTCATTTTACTGATTATTACACACAACTGTCACATGACTGATAGCAGCCAATGAAAACCATGCATTTTTTGAAAATCGACCAATCCCGAACTGATTAGCTGATAAGCGCCCGTGGGCTGCTTACCAAGCGATAAGCTCCCTAGGGATGATTATCGAGCCCGTGGATGGTGCCATAATTAGAAATAGAATTGCAGGAAACAAGCAGTTTGAATTTTTTGGCATTATTAGATCAATTTTAAATCATAATTTGTATACGGGTTTGGTGTAATAATCTTCAAAATATAAACGCGGGCAACACACTTACATATAATTTTGCCCGTGCCAAGAGTCATCGTGCTGGTTGCCCTTAGAAAACTGCCCTCGGGCAAGCCCTCGGGACAGTTTTCATTGCAACCAGCACTCGACCCTTGGCGTGCGCAAAATTATCGGTAAGTATGTCTCGCCCTTGTTATATTACTATTGAAAATTGGGTATACTCAAATTATTGTTAATACCTTTATTATTTTTTTTAACTACAAAAAACGTTATTAATATTTCCGCGGTATTTGTGACAAAAAAAGTATTAATAGAAGTGAAAATTGAATAGTAAAAAAAACACCAGTTTCTTCGAAATATAAATTTAAGAAAAGAAATTGCCTCTTGTAACAGCACATTGCTCATTCAGACAGGGAGATATTTTCTACCAATAGCAGACTTCCTTAACATTTAAAAAAAATGTATATGGCTTTATGGTGTTGAAACTGACAACCCATAATGTATTTGTTTTGTAAAAAACTAAAACGAGCTAAGACGTTAAGAAGCAATAAAACACAGTAGTCTTCTCCACGTACATTACGTGTACGTGTAGAAGACTACTGTGTTTTATTGCTTCTTATCAAGACACCTCCACTATTAGCATTATGGATCACCTCCCTGCGAGCTAAAACGTTTTCAAGTAAAACAGGTTTTCCAAATCATTTTACGCAAAATTTTTTACGTTAAGAATTTTTAATAAAAACCGTAAAGGTTGAGAATTGAAACTATGCTTATCTGAACTTTTCTGGCCAATTTTTGACGTACGATATGGGCAAATATTTGAGTTACACTCTGTATTATAGTTGCTAACCATTAATAGGAGTAGATATCAATATAGGCTGGAGAAGAAGAAGAAGAAGAAGAATAGTAAGGAATGAAAACGTTGTTTTTATTTGCTTACTTTTTGTTTTCTATAAACATCCTGTATTTCTCATTGAAGAAAACCTTTTTTTACTGACGAAGGATCTAAGGGTTTATATAAATTGAAAAGTGGTCACCCTATCCATAGGTCATAGATGGCAGAATACACTAATCGAACACTTTAGTTTTCAGACTTTGGGCTATTTTGCTATTTTTTAGGATGTACGACAATTTTTCAAAGGCAGCCCATCCTGCTCGTATTCTTCTTTTTATTTCTTCCTTCTCACTACATCTTCCTAGTTCTAATCTCTGCCCCAGGTATATGTATTCTGTTACTCTTTCAATTTGAGTTCCCTCCACATTGATTTGTATTTCTGGTCCAGGGTACATTGTTTTCGTTTTGTCCAAGTTCATAGTTAGTCCTACTTTTTTCGATTCCCTATTAAGATCGATGATCATCTCTTCTAGGTCCTCTTTACTTTGTGATATAAGGACAATGTCGTCGGCGTAACGTATATTAGTTAACCGTTCCCCGTTCACGTTTATTCCCTTCTTGGTCCAATTCATTTTCCTGAATATATCTTCAAGCTCTAAAGTGAAGAGTTTCGGGGAGAGCGTATCACCCTGCCTTACTCCTCTCTTGATCGGGACTTGTTTGGATTTCTCATGTAGAATATATGTTGCTGTGGTTTCATCATTCAGTTGTTTTATGAGTTGGATATCTCTGTGGTCAATTCTGCTATTTGCCAACGAGTTGTATATAGCCCAATGCTCTACACTGTCGAATGCCTTACGATAGTCTATAAAAGCGAGGTGTAAGGGGAATCCATATACATTCGATTTTTCAATGATTATTTTCATTGTTAATAGATGGTCTCTGGTGCTGTAGTTTTTTCTAAATCCCGCCTGCTCTTGTGATTGATATTCGTCTAATTTTCTTACCAATCTATTATTGATTATTTTTGTCATCAGCTTGTATATATGTGATAGCAGGCTGATCGGTATATAATTGTCCAGTTTTGTATTTTCACCCTTCTTGTACAGTAGTATGACATTGGAGTTTTTCCAAGCTTTAGGTATTTCAGCTTCTTTCAGGCACCTGTTAAGCAGCTTTGTTATTTTTGAAATTAAATTTTCTCCACCTTTTCTGATCATGTCTATTGATATATCATCATCGCCTGTGACTTTCTTAGTTGTCATGTCTTTTATTGCTGCTTGTACTTCTTCCATTGTTATGTCTGGTTGTTCATAAGGGGTTACATAGATCCAAATAGTCCAAGATGTAGCAGTTGACACCAAGTGTTGTAGGTGGGGGAGCAACACGCGGGTCTTTGCAAACCCCTTTTCGCACCACCTAATTTCTCCTGTATAAGCAACGTGGGAAGAGGCACGAACCAGTATAAGACAGCAAAGTCCAGCCAGTGACGTTCACTTACTTAACTCGTTGCTTTCAGACTCGAATAAAAAATCTAAGCTGCAACCGAAAGCTACCTTGGTCCCTGGTGTGTCCAAGCGCTCTATCAATCGCTTTCACCCTACAGGGCTTACGATAAATAAATAAATAAATACTTGATATTGATAAGCGAGGGACTATCAATTCAGGACCCGAGAAGACCATTATCCAGTAACAAGCACTGGAAGCGATCGCGTTATTATTTCATTCTGCGAATCGTATTAATTCCTTGCATTCATCACTTTTTTTCAAAAAGTTCAACTGCCTGATGACCTTTACCTGACCTGAAATATCCCTACCTGATTGACTTAGTGAAACTGCTTTAGCAACTGTTCAAACTAATGTTTGATCATGGGACAAAACAATTTAGTGGAATTAAGTGAAATTATGCGGACACGAAAGTACTTTCAGTTAGAATATATAAACTAGTTCACGACATATGCCATTTAAACTATTTATATACAAAACTTTGCACTAGCGTCAATTTACTGGGTGAAGTTGCAATACTATAAGGAAGCTTTATGCAAACCGCTACAGTATAACATTATGTACCGGCGAGGTATTACTATGCAAACGTCGTGTTTTTGGGCTTATGCCAATAATAGGTTCTGAGTTCAAAAACAGCAAACACGGCACACATTCAATTATATATAAGGCCTTGTATTTGTTAAATAGTTCAATATACCTCTAAACGCTGAAGTGTAATTATTAGTGACAAAGACACAGGCTAAAATTGTCTTTAAAAAGATGGTTAGGCCTGGCCACTCTAGTCACATCTTTTGCAACCAAGAAACTCCATCTCCTTTCACAAAAACAACCTGGTTCTAAAATATTATACAATTTATGTTTCGCGGTGCGAACTGAATTAGTGCAAAGAGTAATTCCCGGAATTACATAAATTCAAGGAGCATCGCGGACATTCGTCCTTCGAGCCGTCTTTCTCCCCGATCGCAAGGAAGCTGGACTAATTGGAGGAAACATACACTGTTGCATCGATCAAGAGTCCTGGAACATGCAGAACGGATCCAAACTTTGAGCAATTTGGGCAACTGGACCGAATCTGCCATTTCCATAATTCCATAAGAACATTAGTGGTAGACTCACAGCAAGATTGGTATGTACTTTTCTGTGATCTCAGAGAAGAACGAATTGAGCCGTTGTCAAGGAAAATCATCCTACGAGAATAGTTTTTAGCAGCATGCCTCCTGCTAAGCATTTGGATATTGGAATCGGAAAAGTGGAGAGTGTTAAAATGCTACTTAACTAGACCAGGTTAGTTCTAACGCCAGTAAAGATGATGCGACGGCATGGAACCAATAGTAAAGAAACAAAAGCAGCTGGAAGACTGAATGAGCCAGTTGCTCACAAATATGAAGGATTCCGAAACAGTAAAAATTTACTGTACCTAGCCAAGCGAGAAGATGAATTGGAAGGATTCTGGGAGGCATTCGAGAACGGTGGCATAAAATTACAGAAGCGACTTCCAGCAGATCACGATTACATTAAAAAGGATTTCTACAATCAGGCAAAGGAAAGATATCAAGTGACAGCAGATTATATACACGAATGGCAGGAGAAATTAAATCCAGCCAGCGAGGAGAATAGCGGCCTAGAAATCGAGAAAATGAAAACCCCGTCGAGCAAGAAGGCAGACTTAAAAAACAAGAAATTGAAATGCAGTTATTTAGCGAGGTACTTAACGATGCAATTTTGGCATTGGAACAAGCCCAAACAAAAATGTTCAATGGGTATAAAACCAACAAAATATCCGACCAATGGGAGAACATAACGAGCCTGCATAAGGAAATTGTAACGAAGAATGGCAAAGGGCGGCCCTTGCCTGTTGGCGAAAGTTGTACTGAGTATTTTGTCAGCTGGTAAATATCAGCCTAGGTTGGCTAACTTGTCGTGAGGGTCGAGGTTCCAGCAAAGCTGAACGATATACTAAGGGAATGAGCGCCAGGCCCTCGACCAAGACCAATCCTTGGATCGGACAACTTCAAGGTAGAGATATACCAAGCAAATCAACATAATAACCAGTAACGAGATTTATTCATGACTGGTTCTATCGTGCATACCATAAACAATACATAAAAACACATTTCTGTCATGGCTGTTTTAACTTAGTAAGAAGCTCCACTAATACTCGATGAATTAATTATTTTAAACATATCAAAATTGGATCAAAACATGAGAAGGAAATAATCCTTGTTTTTTCTTAAAACGCATGGCCTAAAAAATCTTAGTAACAAAAAAATCTCAAAAATGGAATCCTCAAAGGCAGACATAAATGAATATTAAAAATTCCAAATCTTATGAATGTGATATAATGGAAAAGGTATAACAAATTTAACGGCTTATTTAAATATGACATTGCATTATATTTTTACAACAGGAGACTTCTTATTGAGACGTCTTTAATGAAAGATTCACCTTAAAGTACAGAAAATCTTAACATAATTGAAGGACATTTATTCTATCATTCTTCTATTGTTCTGAAAACTTTCCAATTTAATAAATCAAAATCCTAACTACAATAAGTGATTTTCTAAAAAGTAAAATAATAGTAAATAGATTAAATATCTCATATAGCATGTGGGAAAAGATTTTGATATGCCCTTTAAATCAATTAAAGGAAATGGAGGACAATACTTACTAAGAAATTTACTTTTTATCTTTTCGTAAATAATTTATAATTTTCTTAATAACAACGTTGTAAGAGATTTTTAAAATGTTTTTAAATTGTACAATGCTGTAACGTTTCGCCCAGCGTGAACGCGATTTTTGAATTAGAAATTAATTCGCGCGTTCTCCCATAGCGTATTCTGCGTTATGTATCGGAGTTTGAATTTTTGGCCGCGCTGCCAAATACGTCATCGAGGAATCGCAGGTGCAGCTACTCGCCGCTCTCCTACTTAAGACGTCCGAAGTGGTTGCTAAGATGTTCGAAGCACGAGGAGGGGACATAAAAGCAGCTTCGCGACCGATTCACGAGGGCATTCATCGTATTCAATCATCCAGGCATTTATTTTATTCATCCATTCCCGAGAATTCCCAGGTTCCTGTCCCATCCTGTTCCTGCCCTGACCGATTAACTGGAATTCACTAGCACCCATTTCATTTTTGAAATCCTGCACCGCCGTTCCAAATTACCTGTAGCTAGTTGAACCGAGGACTCCACCCGGAGGCCGCGTTTCTGGCTAATTAAACCTGAATATATTTCCGTCCATAAATCAGTTTTTCAAGCAAAGCTCCTTTTTAAAAAGGGGCCGTTTCTTGGTTTATTTATTACAATATTATAGCCCGAAACCAGCATAAATAATTAGCCCACTTCCCGCCTCCAAATATTTTTAAACTCGCCCGGAAACTTGTTTTTGAGGCGTAGACCCTTTCACGGGGCCGCTTCACACGTTTCTACTAATAATTACCCAAGCCGACCTCGCAGACCACTAGTGTCCGCAAACATCTCTAGATTATCAGCCACTCCAGCTGATTTCCAATTCCCCGCACAATTCACAACAATGCCGCGACCTTTGATGAAGCTTGGCGACGTTTACGAACGCTCCTGAAGTGTAAGCAACCCTTGAGATAGCCAAAATTGTCTCTATGTTTACAGCCGCACGTGCATTCGAGCTCCGGTCGAATTTTGAGATTAACCGGCTGCGCGTTTGGCCCAATTTCAACCGCCCAAGGCCCCAGGCAGTGGCGTACAGCAGGGCCGACCAGGAAACAAGAGGGCGTGTCCCAGGGGCGCATCCCATGCATCGCCGTATGACGAGTTGCAGCTGAGCCAGAATTACGAAGCACAACGCCCCGAATGAATTGTGTATTTATTATAATATACATCTTATTCTTTGTAAATACATTAAAACAGAATAAACTAGCTAAGGTAGTATCCTGGTGTTCGTTTGCTGATCTTATTATGTCTGAGGGAACAAAATTAACTCCGACTAGAGCTACCCGTTCACAGTAATTTTGGCAGTATTTTCCACACCCTTATCAGAGGGTTGAAATGTCCCAATGAAACTGAAGAAGGCACTAAGATGTCGAAATATATTGCTCAACTTTTTATAATAATTTTTGTGTGATATCAAGAAAGAATCAAAATCTCTAGCTGCAGTCTCCTTGGGAAATCATTAAAATATAAATTATCCAGCCAGCTACTAAAATACAATTGCTATAAAAACTCATATAAAGGTAATTTCACCTGCTGGTGCAAATCGGGGTGGCTATTATTAGTGAAACCGATTTGAAATTTTGTTGGATACAAAAATGGAACCAACATTGTCGCTGATTAACAGAATTAAGTAACAAGCCTACATGCATCGGCGTTGCTAGTTTATGTAATCGTGTATAAATAAAAATTACTCTTGCTTCATCCAGTTTGATAGCGTGAACAAATGCTTCTTTAAAAAAACACTGCGTACAAGAGAAACATGAATTAAAAAAATTATAATTAAATAACAAATAAATAATAAATAATACTATTCTACGATACCTTAGAAGGGGTGACGTCACAAGGAAAAATTATGTTGCTGTAACTCTGCCTTGGGGCAGATCCAAGCTGAATCCAAAAGAAGGACACCTCTGGGACGTGTACAACAGACGTAGCCAAACACAGGTAGCGACAATACAAGTATTCTGGGCGATTTCACACTCCCCGGGGCTTATAATAACCGCCAACGTAGGTTGCTAGTGAATCCGCTTTAAAATGAAGGATGCTTTCAATGCGCGGTAACTTGAACACAAAGAACTGATGCCCTTTTATATTGCTATGGTTTTAAGACATACCAATCAACTCTGTTAGCATTGCCAAATTAATGGACATATCATGAAAGCTCAGAGTGAAATATTTTATATAACTGCAAAGCTAAAATATTTGCCAGAATGAATACATTCGTAATGAGATGCCAGTAATTGCAGAATAATTAATTAATGATCGCAGTAAGCAAAGCTCAATTCGCACAGAGATCTAGGTTGAATGTAAGTTCAGTTAATTGATTAGGTTTGTGCTAAAGTAAATGCCAAGCCGAATAAAATTTAATAATTACAAGATAGATCGCAAACGCAAAGGGATGAAGCGTAGAAGTCAGGTACAGTTTGATAGTGAAATCCAGTCAGGGTTTTATAAGAAAGGTAGTTGAAGGATAGATAAGATTATGAACATGCAACGAGCAGATAAGAATGAAGGCATTAAAGCATTTGAAGGAAACCGTAAAAATCAAAAGGCAGTGAATTCAAAGGAAGCCAGTGCAGGAAATGCGCGAATTAAATACTCTAATTAGTGCAGTGACATGTGAATATTTAAACGCAAATTAAAAAGACGTGCAGTGACAAATAGACACGCAAAATTAGTATAAATGTAAACAATTATTTTAGATGTAATATTAGTGTCCAAAATCGTAGTTTTAAGTAGAATTTATTGTTAAAAGTCAGTATTTTGGACCATGTTAACATCCGCAATTACTTTGAAACTAACTAGCTTTTGTTTATAACAAAATAATAGAGGAAGAGAAATGAATAAATTGATGGCTTGACGTGTGAAATTGTGCTCTGTATTAAAAATAAAATTTCTAATATTAAAAATAAAGATACAAGTCTGAAACTTTACCAGTGTATTGAGTAAAATTTTGTGTCCATATAGTATTATTTTTTTCAAAATATGCCACCAAAAATTGTTGAGGTGGCCGATGCTCTTTGACATAACCTCAATCCGAAGCAGCCTTAGTTCCGACAGCTATGAGGAGGTCTACCAGTCCAGCCAGCCCATTGGGGAAGACACCAGTGCCATTCAGCAGCCCGGGGGATACGTGCCCGTGCCTAAACAACACGATCCGGGCCATAGCAGCCCCATAACAAGGTCAGAGTAGCCTACGAACACTGTGATATAAGATCGGCCAGTCCAGGTACTGTTAATCCTAGAAATAATTAAGTGAGCACCGGGAAATTTATGCATGCGCAAGAAGAGCAATACTCAAGGCAATCCAGGCCAGTTTTATCGCCGTACGAGTAAATCTAGTATGCCAAAAAGCCCAAACTCCATTATTTGAGGTTATTCGTTGGTGAGATTCAAACCGACGCCAAAATAAACAATTGGGAGATAGAAGCGGGCCCCATAAACAAATGCTAGAAACCAATGAGGATTAATGCCGCGAAAACCAACTAATTTAAATAGTTACCAATAGAACTGTGATCGATTTCATCTGTTTTGTTTATTTAATTTGACGCGATCTTGCAAACGGAATCCATCTTGGCTTATATTTGACCCAATTCTCAGTTTCGATTGTGCGCAGTTAAGCGTATGCGGAGACAGATCCGTATTTAATAATTTTAATAAATTATGCATTCAGGGTGGACCCAACCGAGACGAGTCCATGCTTTATCGATTTGAGCTAGCGTATTGGATTAATTCCAGATAAATAAAATATTATAAAGGGCATACAACTATTTATTTTTATCTATCAATTTACAAGTAACTTTTAATCAACCTAGGATTTGATAACACGAATACGAAAATATTTGCGTGGTACTCTTATTTTTAAAAATTCAATTAATAACATATTACAACACTAATTAAGCATACCATTCGAATATATTGAAAATATTACTCCGAGTGGTTTTAATCATTGAACGGTACGGTAATTTATGGCCGCAAGTTCTCGTACCAGCCAATAAGCACTTCACTCCACACGACGAGGGAATGTATTATAACGCGACTGAGCTGTTTCGAAATGCGTCTGCACTTTCCTGCGGAGCCGGGGACACGTTTATAGCTAACTCTCTCTTACATCTTCAGCGTTCTCTGTTCCAGCCGCAGCTGAAAAATAAATGTGATAAGTTACGTGGCTAACAAACGCTAATATTATAACATCTGCAACGGCCTGAGTTATGGGGGAAAACTACTGGACAGTCCTGCATCATGTTTTCGACACGTCACAGGTTGAAGTGGAAAGCTATTAAGAAGTGATATAATTAGGAGATACGTGGCTAAAACAAGAGAAAACTATACTTTAGCTAAATTTTGATTCCCAACGTCGAAAGTAGCTGCGAATTCGCCTGCAAGCGTACATGGCCGAGTTATTACAAAATGTTCGGCAACGAGTGAGTTTGAACTAGACAGAAGAAATGATGTAACATAGTATGAAATATTAATACAAACAAGAGAAACCATTATTGATATGAGATGCATTTAAAAAAGTAGTCTTTAAAAATTACAGAAGGTTACAGTGGTTTCGTCGATATTTTGTATATATTGACACACCGTCCAAACCAGGAATGTTATAAAATTTATTTTTACATTTACGTCAAACTTCACATGTGTGCAGCTTTTTTAAAAATCCCCTGTTAGATACCCACAAGCGGTGGCTTTTAAGACCATATATAACCGTT
Source organism: Agriotes lineatus (assembly GCA_940337035.1). Lineage (NCBI taxonomy): Eukaryota > Metazoa > Arthropoda > Insecta > Coleoptera > Elateridae > Agriotes > Agriotes lineatus. Next base: position 20,208 of record CALNHX010008254.1, read on the forward strand.
AAATGCGTTGTACAGAATTAGAAGGTTTCTTGTTGAGAAAATCTCGACAGAGGTGTCAATAGTTTAAGAAATAGCAAATAAGATAATGAAGAATTTGTAATGGACAGTACTTTAAAACGAGCCGATACTAAGCACATCCGAAATAACATTTTACCAACAGAGGACAATGTACATTCTGAAGATAATATGAGCACATCGTCTCTCGTATATGCACTCAAATCCTAACCTGTAAAAACGGTGTGATATAATTGGCTGGATTTTTGGCCAGACAGTATAAACAGGGCTACTCACATCAAGGAGTCTCTACACATGTTACAAGACAAATAGTAAATATTAATTCATACAGTCTATCATTATGGGTTCAAGGTATGCCTATTTTCGTCAAAGCTATTTGTAAAATTAGTTCTACTTATCTAATTATTCTCCAGTTACAGCACAAATACACATAATTAATTTTTTTAAGCTGCTCACCCTATACAGGTTGGTGGCGGAAAATGCGAACATGCGTTAGGCAAGATTCAATGTTTTATAAAAACAAAACACCATTCTGCGGATGCTAGATGTTAATCGCATATAGGTCTATTTCTGTCTAAGGCACACAAACCATATAAACTTTATTCCAGTACTGCCTACCTTCGTATTTTCTGCCAAAAATCTGTATACCGGGTGACCACGAAAATTGTTACCCCCCTAGTTTTTCCCATGGTTTTTATAGGGTGATATTTTAAAATCACTTCCGGTTCAACCGGAAGTGGTAGCAACTTTTTTACTTTAAATAGAAACCTACCATTTGGTTTAATATTTGAAATGTGCAAAAAAATTACCTTTTCAATGACGTATCACACATTATCATTATCATTCATCAAATCTAGTGTGATACACGCACACAACTTCCTTTTACAGTGATCTTATAATTAGCCAAAAATTTGATTTTAAATTTTTAAGCATTTGTAAAAGAAATTCAAAAATTGCAAATTCTACAAAAACGGTGCAAAATAGAGCATTAGTTCAAGAGACAAATTTCTCTACAATTTTAAGCTGAATTTAAAAATGTAATAATATACCGGGTGTTCTATTTAAAATAGGAATTAATAAAAAAAAAATAAAAAAGCAAAAGAAACCCATTTTAGAAGTATTCAACTAGAAAATCAACAATCTCACATCAATACACATTAAAAATGTAATAAAAATGTAAAGTTTAAAAAAAAACGTTAGAGCCGTTTTTTAAAAAATCGAAAAAACTGAAAAATTACAAGAGTAAACACCTACTTCCGGTTATGCGATTTTCATCAAAATCTTGCTGTCGCATCTACATAGTACACAAAAGCTATATATGAAGTTTCAACGCCATACCTCTTTTCGTTTTTTGATATTCTGTTTACAGGCATACAGACAGACAGACGGACAGACACACAGACGTACCAATAAAAAAAAATATGTTTTTTGGGATCAGGGGACTTTAAAACGTGAAGATCTGTTGAAAACTCAATTTCGAATTTTTAGGGTGAATCTAATACTTCCTTTATTGTAAAAGGAAGTAGAAGTGGCCTCTTGAGTTACTTTTTAACAAATCTCAAAGATGGCCGTAAATTCGTTAAATCAACATAAGTGTTAAATAGTAAGCCATGGAAACGTTAAAATAGTTGGTGTCAGGTTGTACCACCCTAAAAGTTTGAAATTTTTATTTTGCAAACCATGGGAAAAACTAGGGGGGTAACAACTTTCGTGGTCACCCGGTATATTTGATCGAAAGTATATTCGGTTTCGAGCTAGATAGGCATCTAATCGGCTTTGCAAAATATCGTCTTCCTCTAACAAATAGTTTTTGAGCTATACCGCTACCAGCAAAACGAACAGACGGGCAGACGGTTTGACGGCTAGACAGACAGACGGAATTAAGAAAACACGTTTTTAGTCATCTAGGGACCTTGGAACATGTGAAGAGCTGTTGGAAGGTGACTTTTCACGATTATAATACCTCCTTTTCCTTCGACGAGAGAGGTAATATAGAACCAAGATCGATTAAATAATGAGGAATGGTAACTAAATTAGAAATATGGGTATATAAAAATTTACAGAAAAATCAACATACACTATCATCAATATAAACGAATATAACGAATGGGAGGATTTAAGCAAAGCTATCGTTAAGGCAACCAATGAAGTCCTCATTGCCCGTTTTCGTTTATTTGATTCTCCTCAGTATATTCTTATTACAAATGTTCAACTGACGTTCTTCATTTTTGTTCAATGTGCATGTGTGACGTATGCACCTGTATAAAATAAAATTTACGTATATGTGTGCTAGAATTTGACTGCCGCCAAGTTAAGTCACAATTAACGCCTGGTTTTTGGATACCGGCAACGGCTTTGGGATATGCAAGTTCTCGTGTGACTAAGCACAGCGCATCTCTAACTGAATTCCTCCAGAACTTGAATGCTATAACAGGAAGACAATCGGCTTATTTAGAACACTTGAGTCCCGAGACCAGTAGAGTTCAGCTCCACCTGGGGGAGCCAACAGCCTTAAGCTTTAATAAATCCGCCTGCAACTAGGAGCGGCATTCTAGTCGGGTATAAAGCCGGCGTTGGATTCTGCCATGCAGGCTTTCGCCAAAACCGACCCCCGAAGCAGCATCTTCCTCTAGCAAAACGGGTCCGCCGAACTGACTCGACACAAGTCGTCGCCAGTCCGAGGCACCTGAGCTCAAAGCGAGCCAGAAGAAACCTTTCAGAGCCCTAAGTACCTTCCTAAACGCTAATCCAGGAAATTTGCCCTACAGGTCGCCGATTTTAACGTCGAAGTATTACGCAAAACCAGATCTTAGCGTATTGTCCAATTCGCCGTTTTTTATACCAGAAAACACCCCCAAAACCGTTTTCGAAGCCGTTCTCGGTACCGAAAAACATTCTTAGAAATCAGCCATCAAATCGATTCTATTCAAAGGTAAACTTGACACAATACGTGCACCTCAGAACAGCACAACTAGGCGTCAGACGCCAGAGAGTACTAGCACTACACCCCCGACATTGATAAATAACCATCTAGTGGTTATCCCGCTAAATAATTACACGTGCACTCTCTAATTGTAAACAAACAGCTCGCTCTGCCATTTAACATTTTTCTTTCAGATCCAGCCACAACGAAGGGCAACACCGTTACCAAAGCCTCCCGACATAAGAACCTTCTTAGCTTGTCTGCCGCATGGGTTGCAGATCTTTTAGGCGTTTGGCCGGCATCTCTTAAGGGCAGAAGGTACTCGAGTAAAATTCGTAAGCTGTTTGTAGGCAACCCAATTAGCATCTGCAAATATACCCTACGTATTTTGTTAAAAACTACGTAGCAGAAAATATAAAAGAAATGCATAACCCCACAGATGGTCAAGCTAATCCTCTCTGTATAACTGTTGATTTACAATGAAGGACGTTGGTAGACCCCTATAGCATACATAAGCAGAAATTTAGTTGATTATTGCAAAAGGATTTTGGAGTTATAAATATTCCGTATCTTTTAGAAAGCACTACGTTTTCTCTTCGTATTATGTTATTAAGAAAACATTTTAAGAATATAAAATTATGAATTTCACAAAGATCGGTTTACTTCAAAGCAATAAGTTACTTTTTACATTAAATTAGGGTTTCATCAAGATACTCGATATTTGTAAACTTTTGCATAGGTGTATTAATTTCATATTATAAAAAATATATAAATTATTTCGACGTATTTTAAATAAAAATTGCACTTTACCCGAAGGAACAATAGTTTTTTAGGCCGTACAACCCAAGCAACATCTGGTCCTCGCATAGGTGTAATAGCTATTTATATATCTAGGGAGCAAAGGTATTCATTTCCTCCAGCGTGTGAATTTAATGCCCGACGTGTTAGCGATTTTTTCTTCCAGCGTATGTTCTATAGCGCGAAATTTCAAAAAATTTGCTTTAGGAAATCATTGTAGTGACTCTAGATTTCTGTAGTGACATTTTGTCTAATTTCCAAATCAACATAACGTTGTAAAGCCTTGGTGTGATATCCATGGTGACACAAACACAAATGCTGGAGGTAAAAAATATTGGCTCCGGCCGGGAGTTAATAAAAATTGGCTCCAGCTGATTGGAAATTGACAGTTTTGTTTCCTAAAACTAGGGCGTGAAAACCGACTTTCTATACAGTAAGTAGAAAAAATGTTATTTTTCTACAACTGTCAAAAGAGATGACATTCGCGCATCGCTATCAATGCGCGAAGTTTGCCGACTTTTAACGTGTTAAAAAATGGGATATTTTTTCACGTTACCATTGACGACGTCAAAAAATGCATTTTGTGCACTGGAACGCCAAAAATTTTCGCGAAGTACGGCGCGAAATAATATTGATATTTTTGTTTGACGGTTGTAGAAAAAATATTGTTTGTATTACGTGAGTGAAATGTTTTTGTGCGTTCGAATTACACAAAAACACTCACTTCGCGCACTTGCAAAAAATAAATTTTTTGTATTAAGTGCGGGAAATTAATGATTTTAGAGCGTGCGAATGTTACTTCTTTTGACGAGGCGACAGCCGAGTCAAAAAAGTAATTCTAACGCACAAAAACATTTCGCTCACGTAATACAAACAATATTTTTTCTACAACCGTCAAACTAGAATATCAATATTATTTGGATGCGTAAGTGCGCGAAAATGTGTGGCGCTTTAGTGCGCAAAATGCCTTTTTTCACGTCGTCAAAGGTAACCTAAATCTATATCCTATTTTTTACTACGTTAAAAAATGGCAAACTTTGTGCATTGATAGCTTTGATTTTGACGGTTGTCGGAAAAATAGGTGTAACTTTTCTAGAAGCACTTACCTATTATTTACTTAAATGATCCTGGAAGTTTAAAACTTAGATTAGTCAACAAAATGCTAACTTTTTAATATTACTTACGTACACAAATATAAAAAAAACAAGTTTTATTGACAAACCTTTTTTACTGTTTTTCTTTTGTTTTGGGCCTTGATTATCAGTTCTGAATCCCTAGCTTGTAAACTTCTAGGGATTCGTGGATCAGCCAATTCTGGTAACATACAATTGAAGAAAAATTCTTTTAATTTTGGTAAAATGGCATGGTCCCAAAAATGCGAATTTTTTTACAATTCTCACAATTTCTAAATCTACGTCCGTGTACAATACTAAGTCACAATAATTTTTGCCTAATATGTTTAGTTGGCCCTGTATTTGATAGTAGTACATGTGATTAAGTTTTAGTTGCAAGTTACCTTCATCTAGTTTTACACAAATATTTTTATATTTTGTTTCTACGCTTTCCCGCACTTTTTTATTTCTTATAGAAAACAAGCACTTTACTTCCACTAAACCATCTTCGTTCACAAGTCCATCAGGACTGGCACCTAGGTAAGGATATTCTTTCGAAATATAAAAGCCACATGATTTTACGCTGACACTCTTTTCTTGTTCATATTTTTGTATAGCTACCTTTTCATGCGTTCTCCCATAAACGATTGCATCGGTTGCTAGATAAGGTGAGATATAAAGCAAATTTTTCAGGAGATAATGGCAAGAGGTAGTATCCCTTCGATTACATATTCTCCCAAATGATGAAGCTGTAATTCTATTTCTTCTAACTTCATGCCATTTCACATTATCATGCTGCCCTGCTGTTTCTTTAGCAATTAAAGCTATGTTGTCGTTTCGTAAACGGAGATAAAATGTCTTCTCTCTTCAGTGCCATTTCATCTTCTCTAAGTCCTCTTGTGCTGCATTTGGTCCGTAATCCATGTTTGCTTCTGCATCTGCGGCGTCCCCTAATTTCTTCTTCTTTTGAAGATGCAGACGATTATATTCATTGCCATACTTCCTTTTTCTGTAAAATACATTTAAACGATGTTTTCGTTTTGAGACGGCAAAAGATGTTTATGCCACGATGGCCCTGAATTAAAGGATAGCGCTGCTGCGTAACACCGCCTCTGATATGAGCCCCTCAAAATATAATTAAGCCTCTTTCCACCGGAAAACTTAGCTATAAGGCTCATATACCTCTCAGCATAATTGGTGGTTACATTTCTTGAAAGACGGTTTGCTTTTCGTACAACGTTATCTATAATTTTATTAATTTCTTCGAATATTGGACTTGTTTGCAAAATATGTATTAAGTTATCTTCTTTGTCGTTTTTTCTTGTGCAATATTCCTCTCTACAATTTGCGTGATTGCCAAAGACGTGGTAAGGTATATTTCTAAGATCCTCGTATAATATTTTTGTGTTATTTGCTTTCGCAATAGATTTTCTGACAGCTGCACTAAGTCGAGGTAGTCTGGATTTTAAAATTCTTCTGGCAGAAATTTCGTATTTGGTGTTTACTGCTAATTTATGCATGTTAGAAGTAAAAGCTCGTGTAATATGGTTCGCGCACTCTAATTTCAAAACGTATCTTCCATAACTAACATTCTCTAAAATTCTTGCGTAAACACTTGAATCGCCATCTCCAACGACGTACTTGTATCTTAAGTCATATAGCACTTCACTTTCATTAAATCCTTGTACTATAATGTCTTGCTCCATGGTGGAAGATGGTCCGTTGTAGTTTTTGAAACACTTATGTACCTTTGGTTCGATATTCTTAGTACTGGCTGTGGCACAAACAAGGCAAAATTTATTTCTAATGCCCAGATATAGCAATTTTTTGGTTTTTTCCCCGATTATGCAGCCTACTCCGAACAAAGATGAAAAGCCGTGTCCATAAGAACGTTTTGCCCAACCACCATCAACAATTACAGTAACAAATGGAACACCATGTTCTATATCGCCTCTTTCAACAGCCATTCTTCGCTCTTCTTTTGCTGCCTCCTCCATTTCTACTTGAAGTTTTTTCTCCCATTTCCCGTTTCAACTTTCCTGTAATATTTCGCGGACAGACTTGGTATGTTCATAACCGACAATAATTCATCGCCTTGACCATATCCTATGCCCAATAGATGTTGCTCCCCAAACAAAGGCTTCGTTTAAATGATTATTGATTGAATGCGAAGACAACAAAATTGTTTTTTCGCAACTATCGCAGTAATAATAAAGATGTGACACAAGTCCCTGCCGTTTTTCTTGCTTGAATATCATTTTTCCCATGGTACATGTTGTGTCATGTACGTGAAGTTTATTTGCCTCCTTCAGAAAAAAATTGATGTCTACAACTCTATTTCCTGACAGAATTGGAAGCTCTTGTACCTGGGATGCCTCTTTTTCGATTTCCAGCTCTGGTAATACCTCTTCGGACAAACTAAAAATATTAAAAGATACCATTATAAAACTATAAAACTTTTTTTGGAAGTTCTAATTGATGGCTCAGTTATTTTCATACATTTTTGGCCGGCTCTGGAGAGGAATTGCCACTCAAATATCATGTTTAAAAAATATGCAAGAATAACTTACCTTTCAAAATATTTCAGATGCCTATCTTCAGAAACGTTGCTGTTACTTTGACAAGCATGAAGCGCGCTTTTTCACGTATTCTTCGGCGGCGCTGCCTTTCTGATTTCTTCCCGCGTTTTCGTACAATGCAAGTACTTCGCATTGTAGAACAGGCAAGGTGAAACACACAATCAAACGAAATAAACAGCACAACAGCAGATAACAATAAAATTTACAAAATATAACAACAATAACAGAAACAAGCAACAAGAACAACGAATAATAAACGATAGTAATAACGAATGCAAGAGCGTATTGAAAAACCACTACCCAGCCAGAACAACTCAGGACTAATATAACGCTAGGTACCTGGATGTAAAAATAATCTTTTCCTTTGAGAGATTCTTATCGAGGATTACTGAGTGCGCAAGTAAAACAAATTATTAGTGGAATAGAGTTAGAGGTGAATCACCTTTGCTACTATACTAGTTCGGCAATACGCACAAATAACATAAATTAAATCATAGCATATAGCATACATAACAATTTATTTAATATAATTATTTAAATTACCAATTAATTAACTATTAAATATCAAGTAATTATGTACATAAGTGTTTAGTGAAACCATAAGTAATATAAGTATATAAATAATTTGCTTATACGAATCAAAACATCTTCAGTCACAAATTCATTTACAAATTGTAGAAACCACTGCCCTATCTGCATACCGATAAATATTTCTAAACGGAAATCCTTTTACCTGCTGGTGACGCACTTGGAACAAGTTCGAATATAATCTATCCTTTTCTACTGTCTCTTTCATTATTCTTTAAAATTCTAGTAAGTTTCATAGACAACTACAGGTTCAATTATTGATTGTGTAAATGTTTAAAACCAAAAAACGATGTCTAATGTTTCATTTTAGGTAGTGATAAGGTATTAAAGCGAATTAGTAATTAGGAGAGATTTTACGTTTGTTTTTTGATATTGAATTATATAAATTTCAGTATAATTGCTATATATAGGTTTGGGGTGCCGATTTTACTTAATAAAATATGTCATACCCTAGAATAACTTGTTCTCTATCTACTTTGTAAAGGTGAATTTAATTGAATCTAAACTAAGGGCGTGCTTGTCTAAAAACCTAACTCTTAAACTATGGGTAATAATGACTTTTTATTGCAGATATATTAAGTACAGCCCTATTGAATACTTCTCCTGCCAACAATTTCCGAAAAACGTTTTTTCATAAACAAGTAAATAATTGTTTCAAGTCCAAATATTATCGGGGATCTCCTCCCCTTAACTTAAATTCGTTTTATTTAATTGACAGGATACATATGATTTATGTATGTATTACCGACAACCTCATTTTATCTTGCGGTGTAGAGGCTGGTGCTTTATGCGCTTGCATCCGGCGGTACAATGCTCAACTTGCCCCGGATTCGGGATGCAAAGTTGGGGGGCGCCCTTTGTGGTTGCGCAGCAACCATTGTATGAGGTGTGAGTCATGGTGATGTGGTTAACATTGTTACTCTATTTCTTAGGTCTGTGGTTCTGAGTAGAGCACAGTTAATTTGGTACCCAACTGTGAATGGTCTTATCGAGCCCGATTCCAATCGCCAAGGCTGCGGAAAAATTCCGGCCCCCGCGGGATTCGAACCGAGGACTTGCTTAATGCAACCCTAGCGCCTACCCAACTGCGCTACGCGGCTTCTTTTACATATGATTTATACTTAAGTTTATTTATAAAATTGACACGTACTGTTAAGAGCAATATACATAATATTTCTAAAGTGCTCTCATTCTAATCACTTTAAACAATCTACAAACTCTTAGCTTCTTACCTACCCCAAATGCACTTATATGCGAATATCTGATTTAAAAAAAACAGGCAGCATTATAAATGCTTCTGAACCGCACGACTGCTTCTTTTAAGAAATTTCATTTTTAGTTTTTTCAAAAGCTTGCCCACATTTTCACAGCGGCTTTATGGTTTGTGCTAGTTCTAATACGAACCGCGCATAATAGCTTACGCTAATGCTCTTCCCTGCGTAGCATCCCTGGATAGGACCACGGAAGTGACAATAATAAAGACTACCGATCTTATAAAACACAATTGCAAGGTACTCAATATTTTACAATTTAGCTTTGCTAAAGCAAAACAATATCAATGACAAAAATAGTAGAACGTTTACCAAGTATAGAAAAGTGGTAGTTTTCTAGCGTGTGTAAAAGTTTAATGCGCGTGTATAGCCAGTGCATTAAATTAGAGAAGCTTGAAAATCCACTTTTTTCAAGACTTCATCATGCTATTTTTTCGTTTATTACTTAATGGAAAAGAAATTGGAAACTACCGAATTTTTGTTAATTTTGTAACAGAAGAATTAGTATTTCAAAGTATTTCAAGTGAAAAAAATGTTAACAAGTGTTTCATATTTAGAGTACACGAAAATGTACTTTAATTTTTTATTTCACACCAACATACATCACTTTAACATCACATTATCGAATTTAGTAATAATGTCAATAACTTAAGCATCCTTTAATAGCGGGTTTTATCTAGGAGATTAATTACGTGTCCAGGCTCTATCAAATTGGACAAGTATGACTAAATATGTAGTAATTGCACTGATCATCTAAAAAGAAAATATCAATTACATTTCAGTGGCAATAACTGAAAAACAAACGGTGTATATCAAAGTAAAATCGATCGTGAAGAATCCCCCAGCTGTAACTTTTAAGTCGTAGTGCAAAAGTTGCAATGAAAGCGCGTTAATCTACAAATTAAAGGTTATAATTGCAGATTATCTAATAATAACCACATTGACTAATACCTCTTTTCTTAGAACTCCGTCCTGGATGTTTAAAGTAACTTTTATGAGTACTTTTTTAACTGAATTTGCCTGAAACACACAGACGTTATTTATTCATAGTCTAGTCTGTTTTAGTCATAGCCGAAGCCAAAGTGTCAGAATAAAGATGCAGCACATAAAGCGTGCTTGTTAAAATTGCAGATAGAAAAATAATATTAAATATGCATGAAGAAGGGCTGATCTAGTTGAAAAACGAAGCTGATGATACCGTACGAAAAAATACACTAGATGGCCACTCTCCGAAAACAATAGCTAATGTCAAACTATGGAAGAAACAAGAAGAAAGTGTAATAGAGGATTGTAGTGTACGTATCTATACGGTAGAAAGTTGACGTGGTTGTATTTATAGATAAGAAAAAATGGAAAAACTTAGTACAAACGAATATTAAGTACAAAAAATTACAAACAAAAATAAACTGTTAAGTGGTTTAAAGAAAGAATAATATATATAGCTTATGCAATAAATTATAGTAAAAACAGTAAAGTATCGTGAAAATAAGCAGTAATAGTAAACATTCTAAAAAAAGGATTAGAGGATCTGGTTACAATACTAAAGATTCTCCTTAATAGTTGTTTTGGTGAAGTGCAAGTTTGTAGTAATAGAAAACATGTTATAACAATTTTGTTATTTAAAAACTGAAACGAAAGGTAAGTTACACCTTAAGGGACAAAAATATAGAGCAACGCCTAAATAGCAGAGTGTTTAATATGTGAATGTTACCAGTCCTCATCTATGGAATACAAACGTGAATGTTTGAAAAACGGAATGTGAATAACTTAAATTAAGCTCAGAAAGACATGGAACGATCCATCTAAAGACATCTCTTACTTATCATATAACATACGAATTCATAAGGCATCGAAGGTAAGTTTATGACGTAGTACAAACAAATGCGTCAGAAATAGAAATGGGTAGGATAGAATCGCAGATATATTAATAGCAGATGGAACCTTGTAATAATGAATGCAGACAGCAATACTGAAGAGGCGACAAGGAAGATCAGAAATACATTGGATTCATGACGTAGAAGAAACATCTGTAGTGCAACTGCAAGAAAAGATGAAACAATTTACCATGAAGAACCTCAAATCACTAGAGTTGCAATACCCATTTTGGAAAGTTATTGTTCATTTAAATAGCTATTTATGTTTTCATCTAGGGACAATTTGAAATGTTCTCTGCTCAAACAAATAGTTATGAAGAATATTATAATAGCGCTGGTGGAAAACAATAGCTGATGTTAAATTATTGGATGCATCAAAGGCAATTGTTGTACAAAAAAGATAGCGTTGAATAAACCACATATTGGAAAATCAAATATGGAAATTATTAAGTTATATAGCACCGAGAAAATATGCTATGAAGATTTAAATGTTGAAGGAATTAGGATACGAACTGGTGAGAGTTGTAAAGAGTCTCATTAATCAGTGTGCTACACAAGCACAAGTTTCAGGCAAATGACTGAAGCTATACTGATTTCGATATTTAAAAAAGGAGTGAAAGAGTAAGCTACATTTTAACGAACAGGAATATAGAGCAAACGTAGGTATGAGAGTGTTTAGTATCTGCGTTTTACCAGTTCTCACCTATAGAGTGCATGCGTGAATGTTTTCGAAACGGAATGTGAATAATTTAGTTCAAGCTCAGAGCGACATGGAAAGATCAATTCTTGAGTAACCTCTGAGATACGTATCATATAACAAATAAATCACAACCACTAAGGAATCGAAGTCAAGTTTTTCACATCGTAGGAGCAATTTCTTCAGAAGTGGAGATGAACAGGACATAATGCGACAAATACTGATAGCAGATGAAATATCGTAGTACAGTAATAAATGCAGACAGCGGTATGGAAGAGGAAGATCACAAATGCGTTGAATCCATGATATGAAAAGAACGTCTTGATTAGATTGGGTGAGAGCAATGAGAAGCAGAGATGAATGGAAAATATTGGAGAAGGCATGTTCCAGTATTGGATAACAAGATGCTAAAATAAAAAAGAAGAAAAATGAAGACAATTAGTAGAAAATGACGTACCGCAACGCTTAAGATGAAAAGTGAACAAAAAACACAAGTAACAGTATACCATTTGTGAAAGCCACTTACATGTTTGCTCAAAAATCCACACGATACAATCAGTGTCATAGCTTGGAATGTATAGAAGACTAACTGGCTCGAAATAAAATAGAGATCTTCCCTTTCGATGTCTAAATAAAGATGAGCTTGTAATTGAAATAATATTGATACAATCATGTAGAAATTTACACCCATTCCAAACAAAATAGGTAGGGTGTCAATTTTAGCTATGCCAGTCACAATATCATTCCAGATGTGATACAGTTCCCCAATTCTTCTTACAAATAGTACTTCGCCATTTGTATTATTTGAAAATCCAGGAAGATCCGAAGATGAATACTTCAATAAAAGTATACTTAATGCGTGAAATCGACGTTGTAACGATATAATGTGACTGCAGAATATCATTTTTATAGTCCATCCATAACATGTAATAATCCCGTAAGCTGATATTCCAATAACGTCATTAATATTAGTACAGCGTAGCCACACTAGAAAGAAACACACTGTGGTGATCATTAACAGCCCCAAAATAATAATTGCAGTAGTGATCCCTGAGATATTTTTACTGTTGCGATGTGAAGGTAATTGTTTAAGAATGGTATCGCATTCTATAATTTTCGTCCATATTTTGATGAACTCTGGGGAAAATAATTCATTGCATACAATTAGCAGCAAAAAATAAACTCTAGAAGTTACTAGTTCGTATATGACTAAATATTGCGCGATTCCGTGAAGATTTTTAAAATCTCCGATGCAATCGTTAATAACCAATACGCAAAATACTAGTATTTGTAATACAAAGAATAGCAACTTGTAAAGACTTGTTTTTTCTAGGGGTATAGGATGTCTGTCATCTGCAGGACCTTTGACTGTAAAAGACGCCAATCCTACGATCTTAGATAAGAACAGAGATGAATATACTTCATTGTAAAAGTCCGTCATTGTTTACTTTGATTTTCAAAATCTGCTCAATGTGCGTGCCTTAAAAACAAACGTCTTACAGGCATACGGTGTATCGATATACAACAAGGAATTAAGTGCTAAACACCAATTGCGTATATGCTTTTCACCTTGCCTAACAAATTACGGCTAACTCTAAAGTAGCTTTTTTAGTGACAACAAATTTATGCCATTATTTCGATGAGCAAAAAACGGAAATAGTGTTATTTCCATCTACTTATATTAATTATACAAAACATTTTAATTTTCCTGTATATTTGACTTAAACTGAATTAAATTATAGCGAAAGTGTAACGAGTAGGACTACATCTAGTTCATATGCATTTACCTATTAGATTCCATATAAAGCAACTGAACATATTGTCAGAAGTCTTCCAATTATTGCACTTTAAGAAGACATTTAGATTGAGAGGACCAGGTGAATACGTTTGATAATAACTGAAAGGTTAGAAACCTGTCGAGGGAAAGTTTCAGGTTGTTAGGGTTGAAATGTTGTGTGAGCAATAAGGCCAATCCTCTTTTAATAGTATCTGTAGCCTACGCTAACTCTTTCACTAAAATTAACACTGTGGATGCTAAAAACATATTGAATTTAATGATATGCAACCAATATTTAATTTACGCTATTTTGTGGGTTTTGCTAATTCAGCGTGACCCACTGAACTGGTTTATAGGCACTGTTTACATATAAATATATTTAAAATTACAAATAGAGTAAAGATATTGCAACCCCATCTAAAATCATTGATGAAGAAATGTGACGTTTACATAGAGGTAGGCCGCAACCATTACAAATTGGAAAGTAAACCCCAAATTATGTATGGTCTAACGTAGTTTCAACAAAATCTATTATTCTGTAGAAATAAAGAAATAATGCAGGTATTCGTGTAACAGGTATAACGATGTAAAAAGGATATACTATGGTAAACAATTACTCTGTTTTCTTCATCCTTTGCGGCTTATATTGTGAATTTGATAACTAACTTGAAACCACTTTTCGCTCCGCTTAATTGTTTCCTCAATCTACTAAAATTATTTCATGCCTAACCTCTATGTTTTTATTTGCATTATAATCAGTTTTTATTTCGAATTGTTCAGTTTTCCAGTTGCGCTCATTTTGTACCTGTATCAGAATACTCAAAATTTCCGCTCGTTATCTTTGGAGCGCAGCCTTAGTCTTATCTCTTTTTGCGGCGCGAGACGCATTTTTCTTCGGCGACTCGAACTAGCAACACGCTAATTCCGAAGGACCCAGCTTGTGCTTAATGAAAGTTACGAGCATTTTGTTTCGAGAGCTGACAATAAATCAGGAATGATGGATCTTCTATTTTTGTTACTCCTATATTAATTGGCCGCTCTTAGCTCTTTTATTGTAGTGATTGGTGGCAGGTAGTTTTTGTCCCAACAAATACTTTCCGAGCGAATATCTCGCCACATTTTGCCTTGCTTCGGCGGCGGGCAGCCTTCCTCCACTTCTGTCAGCCGCTCAATAATCGACAGCTTCAAGTGCAAATATCTTGTCTGATTTTGGAAAAACCCACAATCGTATGGCGACTCACGGCCGGCGTTATCTTCCGGATATTGAGGGCAATAGGAGGTCAGTGTGGTGTATATGACGGGTTATGTATCATTAAAACCGAATACATGCTTTGTATGCAGAATATTAAATTTATTGTAATTACGATATCTCGTCCAATATCCGGGTTTAAATAACTTTTGTATTTATAATTCCAGCATTTTTTTATTAGTGTAATCTCTGCTTTGTTGTAAAAGGCGCATTCAGATTTCATGCAATCGGTGACCTGTAATTAAAGTTTTTTTAATTGACAGCGATGTGCACCTCTCTAGATTTAATTGGCGATTTTAATTGATTAAAAACCCACAAAAGGGGTTCTTTTGAGTAAGGCGTGTGCAAACCTTTCTTAAAGTTTTGCTGCATAATACTGTAAATTTAAAATATTTTACAAACCCGTTACACTATTTTTGTTGACCACCAAATCTTAAACCTTTAATAAACCCTATTTAATTGTGGTTTATTTATTCTTATCGGAATTATCTTGATTGCTGGTGCAATCATTCTTTGTGTTTTGAAGCTACTTGCAGAGTGCACAGCTGATTAGAATCTACAATCCAAAAAGCGCCGATTTTAGCTAGTTCGGTCCACGCGGTAAGTGTTAGGAAATTTCCTGGTGGTAAGCGCAAAAGATCAGTTAATCTGCTTTCTAGCAGCTACCAGTTTAACTACTCTAGCTGATTTGACGCAGGTTGGCTCTTTTTTCGTGACAAACTTTTCTTCTCAATTAAATTATCTGTAGCCACCTGTGATTTATGTTGTAAAAGAGAAAAAAAAGGATGAATTGCATTTGCATCTTTTTCACGACCTTGTTGGGTGGAGCTTAGCCACGGAAGAAAGACAGCTGTGTCTACGTACCTTGCCTTCGTTCATGCATATTCTTTTTCAATTTAAGTTATGTTGTTCTAAATTTGATGTTAGGATTCAAGTCCAAAGGCTATGGTGCGGGGGGTAGCTACTGCTATATCTGCCGTATCAATGATACAGGGTCCACGAGCCAGGGGCCCCATCAGCACCTAAGCTCTCAAATATATATATATATATATCATATACATTTAATGTGGAAACTTTTGCGCAGGGCACATTTAAGAACTTAGAAGTATATAGCTGGAAGGTCTTTGACTTCCCTCTCCCCATCCAATCACGAATAGAATGCGCTCGATGCTTGCGCAGCCGCAGTCTCCTGAACAGATTCATACAATTAAACCATTAATAGAATTAATATTAATAAAATTTAATAGAATCACTTCAAACTCTACCGAGGTAATAACTATTTGTATACTGTTTTTGACAATTTCTGTTACGGTACCAATAGCAAAAATCTGTTTTTCAAAATTAAACTAGGAACTTAAGGAATATAATGACATAAGAACTGTTATCGAATTTAGTCATATTATCTATCGAACAGAAAGAGGTTAAAAACTTAATTATTATTTACTTTAATCTCGTTTCTTGTTATTTAACATTTACTTGTTCCTTACTTATGTAGATATATGTAAACTATGATTTACACTTCTTTTTACGTAATATGTCCGTTAGTAAAAATATGTAATAAAATTTCACTTTTTAATTTGTTTTTATAATTATATTTCGTTTTGTAAAAAAGTAAAAATTGAGTTCGTATTTTTATACGTTTACTTGATAATACCCTGATGGGGGAGTGGGGGGGGGGGGCACTTGGCAGTTTATGATGAGGTGTTTCTGTTACTTAACGTTGAAATTTTATAATAACACTAATAGTACAAACGCTCTATTTATAGAAAAACCACATAAAGCGGTCAGAAAAATAGAAATAATATTATAATAATTACGAAAACGGATAGAAAGAGAGAGAACAATGCAACTACGTAATAGAATTACAAATTTAGTTACTAATCTAAAAATTCCAAAAATTCTGCATGATGGGTATCCATAATTACACTATACTATACTACGTTATTGCAATGATCAGTGTCTAAGCGATTAGGAAAAATAAAAGAACAGTACTTAGTGAATAAACTATTACCAGTATAGTTAAGAAAATATAACGTTTTTAGTTTCAAATTAACGCTTCTTTCCAGGGGGATTTAATGCGATCTTTACCTCGTAAAAACCCTCATAGGAAAAGTATTGAATACAGCTCACCATTTTTCTAATGCTTGTATACTACATGTCGGTATTCAATACCAGACCAAAAAAAAATGATCAAAGTATTAGTTAACTGACGTATAGAATAACGATATTCAAGAAATGAATTAAAAGTTATCACAATTAGAAGTTCGGGATAAGTCTAAACTTAAATTAACAACATGCAGGAAGAAGCAGGAATGTATAACGGATGCAATTATTGGCCTCATGGAAGACAGAAGGAGATAAGAACAGAAATAAAACGCAATACAAAAGAACCTATTTACAATATAGTAAGAAGGAAGATGACGGAAGCATAAGAGGCATAATTAAACAAATAGAATTGAGAGATTGAAAGCTTGGAGATCCATGCATAGCATCTTCATTTTAAGTAAAAAGGTGACACATACGGCAAGGCTTGTTTTAAAGCAGGGTAGTGGTAGTTGTCATATGTGAATGGGTAATATCTGAAATTTTCCAATATTGTACTTTGGGAAGTAATTCCGAAAACGTAGTATGTTGATTGGGAGGACCAGGTTATTATATTTGGTAGTTGCTGAAGGGTTGGAAGTTTGTTATAGGACATTTAAGGTAGTTACGGTTGCAGTAAACTATGTAAGCTAGAATGACAGGCCAAACTCTCTTGGGTTAGCAATAAATTGTAGTCTACGCTAACTCACATAGAAATGAACACAGTGGATGTTAAAACTGTACTATTTTGTGGTTTTTGTTAATTCAGCGCTTTGTGCACATTACAATTAAAAATACAGTCAACATATTGCAGCTTGACCTAATGACACTGACTAAGAAGTGCTACGATTACATTAAAGTTGGTCACAGCACTTACAATTTCTTAACTAAAATGCACCTAAATTACGTATGGTTCAACGTCGTTTAAATATCTTGCTCGCTCCAAGGGATCAACACAAGAAGCTGCAACACGAACGTCACGTCTGGCGTAGTTCTTCCTTGAGTGGGGTTATTACACCTGCGTTTGCATCGCCAGGCCAGGAAACAAATGCCGCTGATAATGCACAGCCCGCTTGCGGTGGCGAACCTGCTCAGTGGCCCTGCTGCTATAGAAATGTGATGCCAGTTGGTAGTGGATAGGTCATTGGCAAGTTTCTGTAACACTAAGATTTCATTTGCTGTCTTTAAAATCAGTTGCTTTGGATTTGGGGCGATTTGAGTTACTGCACTACTGCGTCTTTCTTTGGAAACAAATAATTGCGTTGGAAGTGTGTAGTTCCGCCCTATAAACGTGAGTAGGATTCTTGATGCCACAATGGATTGGGTTTGGTGTCTGTACGCCAGCATCGTTGTGTAACGTTTCGCTCCTGTTTTAAAACCAAATTAATTAAAATACAATACGAGTATCTTGGTCATTTAAAATTTCGCATTTCAACTTTACAAAAGCAGTAAGTTCGCCGCTATGCGCGAACGACACTATAGATCGTCCGCACGCACTTCCACTATCGCTTTGATGCCCGAGAGGTAACTCGACAACAACGTATAAAATAAAATTATTCCACCAGAATTGGGCGAGAATTATTCGAGAAAACCTCGAGTTAGATTCCCGAAAAACCAAATATTAGATATCCTGTCCCGCTGTCAAAAGTTACTATCCGTCCTGTGAACAAATTAACTTTGAAATAACACTAATCTGATAATCGGGTTGGGCTATTTTAAATAATTCAAAGTTTCAAAATTCCCATAACTTCTTAGTTTCGAATAACGCAAATCTGAAAATCGGATTTCGCTATTTTAAATAATTCAAAATTCCGAAACTCCCATAACTTCTTAGTTTGGAATAACGCAAATCTGAGAATCGGCGTGACGCTATTTTAAGTAATTCAAAGTTCCAAACCTCCCATAACTTTTTAGTTTGGAATTACGCAAATCTGAGAATCGGATTGCGCTATTTTAAGTAATTCAAGGCCTAGCTGTATTTCCACAGTCCGGCGGTATCTACACCTTTTTGGCCGACAAACCGCTCGAACTTCCCGGAAAAGTATGCGGTTCTCCAGATCTAAGAGAGCTATGTACTTGTAGGAATTAGTCTGCCCGTCCTGAAAGTTAAACTTGCCTACTTTTCCGCCGGCTGACCGAAGAGATTTATGTTAAATTAAAATTTACTTTGTACATATTTATGAGTTATCTATTTAGTTATTTTCCAACTAAACCATAACTGTACATAATGTACAATAAATGTTATTTACGTTGAAGTACCTGCTTTAAATCAGTCACGGTATAAATATAACGCGAACCTGGCCCAGTCAAAGCTACCATTTATACAACAAAATCAATGAATTCTAATCTACTATAAATACACTAGGAAGCATTACAGCTGTATCGGTACTGCCTCATACTTACCATGCAGACTGATACGTTGCTGACTGCTGTCAGCGGTTTTATGTTGTCCTTTCGTCTATACAAATTCGAGATGGGTTCTAGATTTTTTACTTTTGCTGATTGTGTAACGTCGTTTTGTTTATTTATGCACTCCATATGTTACTTAACTGATTGTACTCCCGCTTCCGATAAGCCTTCAAAGTGCGGAGTTGCGAAGGTACAAACTGGCACTGTGCAGTTTTTACTTCAAAAGTTATTTTGATCTTAACCACCTACATTTTGTTTGCTTCCACGAAATTGGTGTTCTTATCGCTGTATATGTGGGCGCACTTTCCTTTCGCAGTAATACGTCGAAAGGCTGCTGTCCGTGTCGTCAGTTCTGAAATGCATCCCTACTATGTACTAATTTATTACCGGCATTTTTGTCAGCGTTTCTGCAATTTCTGAACTCTATCAACCGCTGGGAGCTGCTTTAGAATGATTTCTAATTACTTGTTCGTGGAATGCGATTTCCTTTTTTTTTATATCTGGCCACTTTGTGAATGAGAGCTTGGGATAATCCATGCACTTGGTGATATTCTTGTAGATTGAAAGATGTAATTTATCCATTGTGTGTATTCTCTACTTCTTCTAAGAATATGTTCTTGCATAAGTCAGCTCTTATCAGGATGTCTGTTGGATTATTTGCGTTATACGTGAAATCCGCTAGTAACTAGTATTCGCCTGCACTTTTGCCCTTATCGTATATAGCGTTTCTTGGCAATGTTCTTGTTAATTTTTAATATTAGTAGTTCACGTATAATCTCTGAAACTTCTTTGTGGCGTGAATTCATAATTCATTTTCTTATATGGGTATTTCGCCACTCTGCAAATTAAAATATTAAATAAATTATGAATTCACGCCACAAAGAAGTTTCAGAGATTATCTTAATCAAAGGTATGGGCCTAGCATAACTAGTAACTTCCGAAGTTGGGAAACACTTTACAAGAAGCTGGCACACTCTGAAAATAGTATAACTTTCCTATGTCGTTGTAGAAATAGCTGTATTATTCCAAAAGGGTTTAGACTCAAAGCACCTTATGTAAGTGCTCGTTCTAGTAATATCATCAAAAGAGCGAGTGAAGCTCTAGTTAGAGACAGAATACAATTTCACAGACATAACAAAGTGATACTATTTTCTGACATAAACAAACTGGAACAGGTTATGCAAAGGGATGTACGGGAAGACGATTTCAATCGTATGTACAACTCTATTAGTAATACCTACAACAAAACACACACAGAGCAAAAACGTACACATTTAAAAAAGTACCAACACCTCATACAAGAAAAACACACAATTGAACTAAATACACTAAAGAACAGTGACACTTTTTTAAATAAAACTGTAGTTAATCTGTCTTCTAAAGAACTAAACGCCACTGACAAATTAGTTCTTAGCAAAGGACTCAACTACGCAGTGGCGCCAAAACGAATTAATAAACTTGATTTAGTTACAGCTATAGAAGAGACTTGTCAAAAACTTCCAGAAGACATTAGACAGGAATACAGAATTAGAAACAAAATCATACTAGAACGACCTTACACAATCAGACAAAATATATCCAAACAAGAAAAACATTCACTACACACACTAAAAACCGATAACACAATTAAAATTCTACCTGCAGACAAAGGCAACGCCACAGTAGTACTTGACACAACCACATACAACGAAAAACTTTTAACACTAATTAGTGAGGGACAATACACTAAACTAAATAAAGATCCAACACATACAATAGAAACAAAAATATACAGAACACTTTACAAACACAGAGAACAATTTACAGATTTTGTAAGACGTACGCTAACACCACACTACAGTAAACCACCACATTTTTATGGATTACCAAAGATACACAAACCAAATGTACCACTTAGGCCAATAGTTAGTTCTATAGGTTCTCCTTGTCACAGTTTAGCTAAATATTTACTTAAGATACTGACTCCTATATCAGGAAATACCGTCACGTATATAAAGAACACGCCCCATTTCCTTGAAAAACTTAAAGAAGCAAACATAAACACACAACACTTAATGGTTAGTTTCGATGTAGTTAGTCTCTTCACTAATGTTCCAGTAGACAAAACACTCAACATCATTAAACATAAGCTACAAAACGATAACACATTACATACACGAACAACATTAAACGTTGGTACCATTATGGAACTTTTAACACTATGCATTAAAACGACATACTTTCAACTAAACAATGAATTTTACCAACAAGATTTCGGGATGGCAATGGGTTCACCTTTATCTCCCATTGTTAGTAACATTTTTATGGAAGACTTTGAACAACAACATGTCTACACGTATACCAACAAACCAGTAGTTTGGTGGAGATATGTCGATGATGTTTTTGCAATTTGGCCTCATGATATGGATGAGGTGGACAAATTTCTTGAACATATTAACAGTAAAGAAACCTCCATCAAATTCACATTAGAAACAGAGCAAAACAATCAGTTACCCTTTCTTGATACACTAATCACACGCACAATAAATACTTTTGAAACATCAGTATACCGTAAGAAAACCAATACTAATAGGTACTTACATTTTAATTCTAACCATCACAAAAACATAAAGACAGGCGTTGTAAAAAGTCTTTACGACAGAGCCAAAGTTGTTTGCTCTAATGATACAATTTTCAAAAAAGAGAAAGAATTTATTATTAATGTTTTACAAGATAATGGCTATCCAGAGACTCTTGTTCGGAACATTTTCAATACACGAAGCAATGCCACACACATACAAAGGAATGACACTCAAAAATATAATACTCTTACTATACCATATATTCCAGGCATATCTGACAAAATTAGACGAATTGGAAATAGATTCAATGTTAGGACGGTATTCAAAACGATGAATACTTTACGGTCAGTTCTTACAAAAACTAAACCGTTCAACGAAGAACAACATTCAAGGAATTGTATATATAGTATTCCCTGTGAATGCGGGAAATATTATATCGGTGAAACATCCAGGCCTTTAGCAGTAAGAGTTAAAGAACATAAAAATATGTTGAAAACGTATCAATTCAATAAGTCTAAGCTGGCAGAACATGCTTGGGATGAAAACCATAAAATACAATGGGACAACACAAAGATCTTGTCTAAAGAATCGATGTCAACTAGGCGAAAAATTAAGGAAACGGCATACATTTTACTTAACGAAGAAAAATGCGTGTCGTCTTTCTCAATATTTTTAGACAATAGTTGGCTATCGATTCTTAAAGATGAGATCAAGTAGGTACAGATATCAACAAACGTCAATGTCAGAAAATTCATTGGAGGTTGGTCGTTTTTTCTTCCAGTGAAAAAAAGATAAGTTCTTGTTAGTTTTAATTGTTATTCGTTGATAACGAGGGCAGATTGTCCCTCGAAACGTTCGTTGTTAATATTTTCGTTATTTAATATTTTAATTTGCAGAGTGGCGAAATACCCATATAAGAAAATGAATTAGTTCAGGTATAGTTTACAGTTGCTGGATAATATAGGTTTTATTTCCACTTCAAATTTTTCTATGGATTTCCCAGCATTCTTTCTTCCAAATCCTACGATTTTACCTCTATCCCTATCCTTGGTACTGCCAGCAATTGGGCTGCTGCTTCCATTATAAATAACACTTGTCAATTAATGCTCTTCATATTTCGTTCGTTTGTTATAAATAATACTTGTCAATTCATGCTTTTAATAATTCGTAATATTCCTCAGCTCTTTTATTGTTCACAAATGCTGTGGTTAAAAATATTTCCTGCTGGTGTAATCACAAATCTTGAAATACAGCTAAAAGAATATGCAGAACCACTTTTCAGATGTGATCAATTCGTTGTCAAAGTGACTGCACTGCTTCCGTCAGTTTAAGTTTGAATCTGTTGCGCAAGTGATTATATGCAGTTTTGTCTGTAGGTGTGCAACACATCTGACTTTTTTTAATAAAAATGCATTTAGGTAGTTTAGTACCAAGAGCATGATTGATTAGCTTAAGAAAATATTATATAAACTTGTTTATTAACCAATATTACTGTATCTATTACTAAACTTAATAATGTATTCAATAAGAAAGGTTTGTGCCGTAAAGCAAATAAGTAAAACAGGCTTTTATAAATAATTTTCGAATGCTGAGTTCCAAACGCCTGGTGCTCAGCAATTTCAGGTACACCACGATTAAGATAGTTTCACTGGTAATGACACTTAAAGGCGATCTACGTCACAGCTCCTGAAGCAAAATTCTGTAACTAAGCTGTTAAAAGCTACCAGCGGTGTGTGTTATGATTCAAAAACGTACAGTGCTTTCGTGTTTATTTGTACTCCTGGAACCAAATTTCGCATGTAAAAGATTTGCACGGCGGCGAAGTCTTACCCCGCATGAGTATTAATGCTATATTTCACTCCTACATGGGCGAAACTCGAATACATTCTTGAGACCGGCGGCGCTCGACGCCCTGATATTTTCACCGGTTACCCACGTAAATTGTACCTTTGGTTGATTACAAAGGCGGTTAGGCCAAGAGTACGTCGTGATAAGGTCTGCATATAAAGGGAGGTGTGGTTTTGTCACCGAATATCAGATCGACAGAGAGAGAAAGAGTGCCAGTTAAGGACGGTTCCGCTCCAGGGAGTGCAAGTTGGAAGGATTGTTTTTCAACAGAATATTGGCTTAACGAGAGGTTCAGTTCTTCAGTAAGGTTATGGAGTACTGGAAGACTCTTTCTGGTGGAAGGTGAAGTTCTATACTAAAGTATCAGACTGGCAGGGGGCTCGCTTTTCGGGGCAAAACTGAGCTTGTGGGGATTATTTGGGCTTGCCCGCTTCTTTGGAGGAGCTTATGGTCTGGTTGTTTCTCCGGGGTGAAGATAAACACATAAGTGAGTTGCACTGTAGAGGTATGGTACTGTTATACCCGTTTGAGACTTCATCCACTTTAATCTTCTTGTGGGGGCGGAAGAGTGGGAAAGAGTCGAGCTGCGCTGCAGGCATTCGCTACGCATACACGCGCATCGCGAGGCCACAATGAATCACCTGAGGTCCAGGCAGAGAACACCAAACAAATGATAGTTTTAATGCAAATAAAGTCAGTTCTAATACAGAGAGTCTTCCACGGTGTAGCATTCGTTAGAAATCATCTGCGTTCTCAATAATTATGACGCGTCATTCGCAACGCATATGATGTTTATAATATAATTTCCCATTTTGTAGCCATTGTTGAGCGGTTTTCACCGCTGTAATTATTTTATCCATTACTATATTGAAAAGTGCAGGGCTCATTGATTTCCCTGGACGTATTCCAGTGTTATTTATGTCTGCCGAGTATTCCTTGTCTACCTTAATTCTTGTTTTTATATTGCTGTGCATATCTTTAATAAACTCTATTGTTTCTGTCGGTACGCCCTTTTAAGTTATCATGACGTTCAGAGGGTCTGATAGTCTCATTCGATCAAAAGCTTTACTTAGATTAACAAATCATAGAAATGCATAACCCTGCACCCGTAGTCTATACATTTTTCCTCTATCTGCCGAAGGATAAATATGGCGTCTATTGTCGATCTGTTTACACGAAATCCTAGCTGTTTCTCATTTGTGTTTATAAAGAGGTACAGCCTTTCGTATAATGATGCGTTAATAATTTTGACGTTGTTATACCCCTATAGTATTTTATCGCACTTCTTAAACACTGGTAAAGTAATACTTTTTTCAGTTCAAAGGGCATTCTTCTTGGTGTGATTATTTTACACAATAGTTGATGAATTTTGTTACTTAAAGTTGTTTCTCCTCCTCCTTTTATAAGTTTAAATATAATAATTCTTTAAAGTAACTGGCCAACTCTTCTTTAGAGATCGTTGTTTATACGAGTTCATTTATATTCGCTTTCTTGTTTCGAAGCATTCGCCATAATTTTTCCTGTGCTCCGTATACATCGCTTTCCATATTCTTAGTGGAATGCTACGAATAGTTTTGTTTGATTTCTTTAATTCTAGGGTTTGCTATGTTTCTTTGTTCTATGTATTTTATTTGAACTTCTTGTAGTCCCGTTATCTTATATTAAAGGTAAGTTTTTTTTCTTGTATTTTGGATAATTACTTTACCTCTGGTGTAAACCATGATACCTTTTTTGTGCTTCCACCTACGTTTACCTTTCTAATTCTAAAACTAGAACAAGTAGATAAAGTCAATACCAACGAAAATATCCTGATAATGGGCTATTTAAATGCCATAATTCGCAATTCGATTATTCCCGGCGTAAAACAAATACTAATCGACAATGAAGATCTGATAATTAATTTCTGCACTCAAAATAGCCTTCGCATCAACAACACCTTTTACCCACATCCATTACAGTACAAGTACACATGGAGTAACAAAAAAGGACAAAAGTCAGTGACTGACTATGTAATAACCAACCGAGCCTTTATGTCTAACCAGATATTAGATGTAATAACTCTTAACTCTGCGAATATCGGAAGCGACCACGATCTAGTGCTATGTGAAATAAGTTTCGAATACACTATAACTAACACAGAATCAACTAGTCTCTATAACCCTAGAT
The DNA here is from genome assembly GCA_940337035.1 of Agriotes lineatus. Lineage (NCBI taxonomy): Eukaryota > Metazoa > Arthropoda > Insecta > Coleoptera > Elateridae > Agriotes > Agriotes lineatus. The sequence goes on from CALNHX010008254.1 coordinate 46,157, forward strand.
GAATATCGATTCGTAATGGCTAGTTAACGCAAGTATGAATATATTCAAAAATTAGTACAGAATTAACAATTTTATTCATTGCAAGAAAATCAGTAATTTTACACTAAAAAATGCACTTGACATGAGCAGTAGCAATCATGATTTGAGTAAGAAAGGTTGGTATGAGATAAGATAGATTTCAGAAGGGATACGTTCCGAGTGTCATTCATAATTAATGTTTGGAATGACAAATGCAGCTTGAATTATGTAGCTGACGGGATTGATTTGAACAACGCCAAACAATGATAGGAATTTTAAAATAATACAAGATGCTTTGTAAAGTACCGAAATTGTATAAGCGTTATAAGTATTAAAGGTTTATAAGCCACACACGGCAAGGTAACGGAAAGGAACAGTGCAAAGCAGTACGAGGAAGCAAAGATTGCAAAAAGCAATAAGGCAACCTATCGGAAGACAGACAGTTGATAAAGTACTAAATAAACGTATGTGATTAAGTGCAATTAAAATCAGAGCAAAGTGCTACGTGAACAATTTCAAGGAAAAAGACATTTTAGTAGTTATGCAAGAACATTTTATAAATACTATATCCCATAAATAAACATGTAAATCAATTCTTTTTTCTTTTAAACATATGTAAATCATTATTGCAAGGAAACGAGAATGTTAATTGTTTTTAACAAAGAAAGATCAAATAGAAGGTTGTAACAGTTAAACCGTGTGTTAGTGGAGCTCCTAGTTTGTTTGAAATTAATAATAAAGAAAATTATTTGTGGAACCAAATTTGCGTTTATTATAGTTACCTGAGTGTAGTGCATCTTTGTGGCTAAAGTTTAAAGTGATAGCAGTGCCCAGTAAAGAATAATAGCCAGCTGCAAGAATTGTCCACGTGCGGCCAACTTTGGGGCCCCTTTTCCGAGTAGCAGGGACGACGAACAGCCTTGTGTGCTACAGTTGGAGTTGTTCGTCAGGAGTGCCTCGGTGAAGAAATTAGAAGGAGGAAGCCGTTACCAAGCGTGTAATTGCCGTGTCGTCAGTTCATAGTGCGAGCTGCCAGCTGCATCGGAGAACCACCACGAAAAGGTAAATTTCATAGAAAGCAGGTGGAGCATTCCCGTAGAATTTGGGGTACTTTAAGTTTGGACATTTCCCGAGGGGCTGAACGTAATTCCAGCGGTCCAGATCCGTCCAGATTCGAGTAATCGAGGTAGCGTTCTTTTGATTTGCGGTTTGAAGTCGTTTTTGCAGTTTTTCTGGAAATAAGACAATTAATCATCAAAGCGTCTGTTTACGTCATCTGAAACAAAACAGGTTAGCCGGAAACCACGTCACATATTTAGCAACGTTTACCTGCTGTGGTCTTGCATTTTTTCGATGTTTTTGTAATTCGATTTACGCTGAATTTCAACAAAACAGGTTAGCCGGAAACCACGTCACATATTTAGCAACGTTTACCTGCTGTGGTGTTGCATTTTTTCGATGTTTTTGTAATTCGATTTACGCTGAATTTTACGAACAAAACATTCTGTGTATACTAAATCTTAAGGTTAGAGACCTGTCAAATACAGTCACGCATCTGCCATATTGGTTAATTTAGCATACAGCAAAGCAATTATAATAATACAACGTCAATGAACCTACCCTGATTGCAAGTAACTAAAATACAGAGAGCAATAAACCATTTATTGAAGTAATAATTTTTACATCTTTTTATTAGCTCTGAGTTTGACATAAAAATTCAAATGTTAAAACTATTTAATTTATTAAATTGTGGCGATTAGCCCTGATTAATTATATTTGGCCTTTTATTAAAGGAGGCGTAATTCACTATATGTACAACGACTCGGCCATAAGATAAGAAGTAAGCTGTAGCAGGAAATAATTCGATTAACAAAGCATGGGAAAAGTTACAAACAAATATAAGCGAAACAGCATTAGAAGTTTGTGGAATTAGAATATCCATTCAGTTTCTTTAAGTATTACTGTAATTACTGTTTAGAATGAAACTCAATTTTGAATTGGTAATACTGCATGCTTACATAATTAATATCCGTCACTAGGCTATACACAATAGTATATTATTATACTAGTTTAATAAGAGGGTCTATTGTAGCACGAGTGAATTTGGGCCACGACGAGCATAGCGAGAATATCACAACGAGCCATGGAAAGATTAGTGCTGGGCGTAAGCTTACGGGACAGAATACTAAATATAGAAATACCACGTAGATCAGCGGTCACAGATGTTATAGAAAGGATTGCACACTTGAAATAGCAATGGGCGGGATATATGGCGCGGCAAGGCGTAGACAGGTGGACAACTAGAATTATGCAATGTAGATCACGACAAACAAAAAGATGTGTCGCTAGAGTAGGGTTGGAGTAGCTCAGGACCGATATAAATGGAAAGTTATTGGAGAGGCCTATGTCCGGGAGTGGACGACTCTAGGCTAAAGAAGAAGAAGAAGAACTGGTAAATGGACTTTGCCCCAACCATAGCTTCTTTCCTTTCGCATAGTGCAGCACTTTCTCTCATATTATTCAGCAAATTCGCTTTTAAAACGACTCCTTCTAATTCAAATAGATTTCGCCACACACAATTGAAACTTTTAGCAGCTTTGACATAAACATCACTAGTTATAGTAATTTAATTGGTATCACATTCAATTTCAGTGCATACCAATATTTAATATAGGAAAAATTGAATTTTTACCTTTCCAGGTACCACTTTGTGGTTATAACAGGCAACGGGCCTATAATAAGAGAAGGAAAAAGAAGAAGACCTTTCCAGGACAATTTCTATGGACTGGTGTCATCAAACCTTTAAAAAATTACAGAAAGATTAAATAATCGGGATTGCTTTACAACACTGCGACCGCGGAATTGTCTCGTGAAGTAGCAATTTTTTCCCAGGTAGTTACTGGGCAGAATGGGGGGGGGGGGGTAAACTAGTCGTAGGATTAATAGTTTAACTTAGGTAGTTTTAAATATTGTAAAAACAACCAATATTATTGTAATTTTAATAAATGTTGTCAAAACAAACTCTACGATTTTTACTAGCAATTCTCTCTGAAGCACACGTAACTCAACTATAGGATGACTTAAAATAAAAACACAGCGATATCAAAAATCGAGAGTTTTATCAAATCGCTTAAAGGCGACAATTATTAAAACACGAACCATGCGCCCAGTGTCTATTGGACACTTAACTGGTGTGTTTCAGCGTTAATCAGTAGTTTTCTAGTTTGACTCCAATAGTCCCGCTCATAAATATTAATTTTAAACGTTGAGGGACGTGGCAATTTCCCGAGTTAAACGCCACCAAAAGCGTAAACAGAGCTGGCACTCTAGTATATGATACATATAGAGAGAACTAAACTAATTAACTAAAACGCGTTTAAGGTGAATACATCGTGGCGGTAGAATTCTTAAATCCTCTGTACCGTCGGCTAGAGATTTGCCAGCGGAATAGTAAGTAAAAATACGCTCTCAGTATCACAGAAACTACAAGGATCGGTATTATCTGTTTAAAAACTGGTATGACTGCAAACACGCCAGCGTTACACGCTGAAGGTATCTTGGTGGATGTATAGCAGAGCAGCGTCGCGTCGTCAAAAAAGCTGTGCAGGGTGGTGGAATTGGAGGTGCGGCTGAGATGCCGGCTAAGCAAATGTGAGTCATAAAGTGTGGCTCGGAAGTAGTTACAATAACCAAGGGGCTCAGAAGTGTGTAGGAGTTGGTCCTCCAGGTCCTATAGAAGGCGACATCGGAGCCCAAAAGAAAACACATGCAGAGCATGGCACTAACAAGCCGCAAGGGAGTTCGAGAAAAAAATAATTAAAATAACATTGAAATCGATGTTCATAAGGGGACGACAGAAACGTACCAAGGTTGAAAGGCCACACGTAGGTGATTTTGCATAAATAATTTCGTATGCAAGTTTAACCAGAATTATTCTAGCAATCCCACACAGAATGTCTTGAGGTTGAGCGACGATTTTCATCATAATTCTAAAATTGTAATCTGTATGAAGCAAAATCCCAGAAAAATCAGGCACAGCACTCAAGAACAATATCACGAAATCAATGCCATAAAATGGCCGTCGGAAATCATACTAACAATCTATTTTGAAAAACCAGCAGAATCCCTTAAAGGTCAAGGATTTCCAAAAATGTCACAAAAATTAAAAATTAGGGTATGCAACTAAATATACAATCCGGAATGGCGGAACACCCAAGACATTTTCTGAACTTGTAAGCGTAATTTTTCTTGCTGCTAGATGGCGCATTGGGCAGACTACACCGCTGATTAAACACGGGGGTTTTACGTTAAAAAGAATGCGTGTAGTCTGCAAAAATTGCATAGTTCTCAAAATTCTTCGTCCGCCAATACACTCCACACCGACGGAGATTATGTTACCTAGGATTAATGTTTGTATAACTTCATGAGGAATTACCTATGTTGCTCTGACGTGGCCTCCCCCGCCAGAAATGTATCATTTCCAATGCATATCTTGTTTTTTCACCGGCAGTCAATCCTTCACTTTAGAAGCAGGATGCCGCTAAAGAAGAGGTCGCTTAAGTGCCAGCGCAGACATGTGGCCGTTAGTTATGCTTTAGATTTTAAGCGGGTAAAACAGTTGTGTCGAGATAAAAATTTCTGCAGGTGATAATGCTACTAAGATTCGTGACTGTGCTACTTCCAAACAAAACATTACCGGCCGCAAGGCAAGGTTATTTAATTGGATTCATTAAGTTGTGCTATCCATATTAACAATTGGGGATTTCCTTCTTATGCCGTGCCGTCCCACCTATAGTCGGTCCACCATTTTATATCGAGCCAGAATAGCACACGCTTGCAAAATTCATCCATGAAGTTGACTACATTCTTCGCCGGCAGACCGCTTCTTATTGCATCTCCGCCCAGGTGCATCGTCACTTGTGAGCATCTCTCGCTGACTTTGGCATGGCGCCTTTTTACTAATTGTCTTACGTGTATCGTACATATTTGGTGATCAAACTGCTAGACACTGATTTTTTCCTCCGTGGTTTGAGGTATCGTACCGATTCTGCATTTCCGCTAGATTAAAATGTATACGAGTAACTTTTGAATGCGGTAAAACTTTGAGTTGCGTGTCGCCAATCTACCGTCCTTTTTGAAGTTTTTGCATTCTGATATATCACCTTGTGTTCGAAGCGTTACTATCTAAATTTATGTATTACTCTATATAAGTATTAGTAACCCCTTCGGGAATTTGAATGTCTTCTTGGTGGTCGTTACTGTATTTGAAGTCAATCTTTTCATAGGTATAGTGGTGATGTCACATAGAGAAATACTTAGTTGAAATTAGTCTTAAAATTATTGCAGCAGAAAGTCTTGCAACTTGATTTGTTTATTATAGAATTTCAATATTATTGGGTTTTTTGTTGTTTCCTATTGTAAGGCATACGTGTTTTTATAGAAAACTTATTAGGTGAACGTACGGGTAAGTAACCGACGTCCAGCTCACCATCTTTCCTGCGACTAAGTTGATGTTTCTTCAAGATTAGAGACGTCGTGAAGACCTCATGGCGCCGTCACGCTAAATGATTCTCGAGTTATCTCCATTTTTAAGTAAAAAAAACATTATAGGTACCTTGAACCGCTCATATCTCGGCTAAAAGCTAGCTGCAGTAAGTCATTGTTGCGGGTTGTTTTATTTGCTTTAAATACCAATTTTGCTGTACGAAATGACGCCCATCTGTAGGACTTTCTTTTTTGTTTTATAAACGATTTTGGACCTTAGTAATGCTTCGTCATTTTTCTCTATTCATGGAAATGTATGTCCACTTTTGCACCTTGCGTCTTGTTAGTCTTCTAACCTGGTCTTAACGCTGATATAGTAACGTTTGATTAAAAAATAATAAACCATAGGTACTCATTAGAGCTAGTCAATTGGGGTGTGTTGTACAGAAAGTAGGACCATTTTTTATCTACACGTCTGAAACTTATGGAAGTTTGCAAGATACTGAACTAGAACTGAAAGATACTAGAGAAATGGATGCAGTAGGCAATTAAACTTGCTAAATTTTGTTATACTAGGTGAGTTTTTAAAATGTTACAAGGCAATATTTCGAAAACAATTTCAAATACTTTCATTCAAATTTGGTGAAGTAATATTAAGATGGGAGCGTATTTAAACGTATGTTTTATAATTATCCCCCCTTTCCATTTTGAAGGGTACGGGTAGCTTTGGAATTTTAAATATGATGATGTACTTTTGCTTATAAAGGTTTATAAAAAATCGAATCTACACAAAAACTACGTATCTGTACAAAACATTTTTGTATTTGCAGTTTTGGTTACGGAATTATGATTAACTAAATTTTTGTTTAAGTCAGTTGAGAATTTTTACGTTTTAACGATTATTATTCATTTTTATTTTATTACCTAACAAATTATAATTCCGTAACTGACAAAGCAAATCAAACATTTTTTTGTACACATATGTAATTTTTTAAGTAGATTCTAATTTTATAAACAAGAGACAAGCGTACATCATCCTATTTAAAATTCCAAAGTTACCCCTCACCCCTCAAAATAAAGAAGGAGGTAAATGTCAAAAATATGTTTTTATATGTCCCCATCTCCCTATTACCACAACATAAAAAATTTGCCTATTATTTATATGTATAGTGTGATCTAGACACCCCACCTGCCCACTTAAGGGTTGAGTAATTTTGGAGTTCACCTAACGTTGTTTATTTAGTTGCTAAAATAATAGACGGCTATCATTTTTCCAATACCTACCTAAATATCTGCATTTTATTTACCAAAATCTGGCTATTAAAGTTCCTTTTTATTCACTATACATTAGCGTAAAATATTATAGTGTGCAATTATTTTAACCAAGTTGAATTTTCAAAATTTAGTTCAAAACATTTATTCATAATAATTTACATTGAAGTCTATTACATTTTAATTAATATTAGTTTAAATTTTTATTTTTATCAAGTCCTAATGTGTAGGTATTTGAAAAAATTAATGTATCACACTTGAATAAAGACATTTTATTCACTTCATGTATAAATAACTATTAGCGACCATAGAGTCAAAATAAAATTCGTTTTTAGGATGGATATTTTAATTAATTATAAATACGTTGTTACGTCACTTTGACAGTGAACTAGAAGAATAGCCAACTTCTGCCGAAGCCGGTCGTTGGTTAAACGAGAGACTCTAACCTCGAAAATTAAAAAATATGGGCGCCAAGTAGCCACTAACCCAAGCATTGTGTTAATCAAAAAGGGTACATGTCGAAAGGCTCTTCTAGACCAAAAGCTGAAAAGGAGAGAACATGATAAGAGCATAAATACAATTTGCAGGCTTAAATAACGGATCAGTATGATTATAATAACGAAGAGTGCTAGGTAGTACATACAGAAAGCACGATAAACTAGACCAAATATCACAGTGAAGATCACAATAGTAAAAAGAGAATCGTTTTAAAAGTCATCAGTATAATATTTAACATTTATTAAAATTTAGGTAGAATAAATTACCCGGTATCGTATAATGAAGTCACGAAATGCCCAAATGTGCAGTAATAGCACATAACAGCAATAGTGTTAGTAGAGATTAAATTTTGGGTTCTGATTGAATTTGCCTACAAGTGCAAGAACTTTCTCATGCTATTAATAAAATCAACAGAGAGGGCCTACAGACTTGCAGTACTTGGTTTTGGATTTTGGATAAAAGTTATAAAAATTTCATATTGAAGTTACGTCGAGGTCGCAAGCTATATCGTGGCCCAATACCTTAAAGCAAGAGAATAGGTTAATTTAAGACAGACCTGTTGCTGGTCACCAAGTAGAAAACAGGCATATCAGAAGCTGGCCAGAATCAAATCCATGTCTACAAGCCTCAATAAAAACCAGTTGTTTGTGCAAAGTTTGAACGGCTACTCCACATATCACCCTTTGGTTGCAGGTAATGTATAGTTCGGCGCTGGGGCCTCAAGAGTGAACTAACATTGATCCACTTGCAAAAATGGAATCCTCAACACACAAATCTTTAGCGAAAAGGAGTCGTTCGCTATTACGACTGGATGCTTTTGCTCGTAACTAAAATAAGCTGAAAATTTTGGACACTTAAAGACGAAACAAATAATAAAAAAAAATCTAGGGCCTACCATTGAGGTGTCTTGTCCAGCTTGCCAATAAAGTGATACCAAGCGCTGGCTCAGGTAAAATTTCAGAATATGTTTGTTTTTGGGCAAAACGCAAAGGTACTTCTTCCAGGCACATAGTCCGATCCTAGAGATGAACACAACATAAACTTCTCAAATATGAATGCAAACGACTATCCCAAATAAATGAGACATTTGACTTCACAAATGTATTTCACAGAATATACCTTCCTGCAGTAGCACAGATTGACAAATGGCCGAAAGGATACCCAGCTTGCAAAAATGTTGGAACAACTTTGAGAATGCAAAATAAACAACCAAAATACAAGGAATTTGAAATGTTGTAGGAAATAGCTTTAGAACTAGTTAGAAATAATACATTGATATATAAAACCTGACTTATTATCGAAATTATATTGTAGGTAACAACCTGATTTATCAATGATAGGGCAATTAACTACGTAGGCACTTATTATATTACTTTTGACCCGTAACGGCGTTCATACGAGCCTTCTGCGATAAACGTCGGGCAACGTGTTTTATATCAAGTATTAAATTTTTGCATGTAATTAATAACGCTGCAACTCGATGTAATTTCGCTGTTCTTTTTTAATAATTTAACTTCTGAATTATCTCCTTTTTTATTTCATGACTACACAGTTGCAGGTTTATACAACAATAACTTTTTGAACTGTTTTGAGTAAAACGAACACAGAATAATGTGATTACTAGTATTATATTTAACTATCGCTTCCGACATTATGAAGTAACTAACAAATTAACAATTATAGGTATGCATAAAAAATTATGCAAATAAATATTCTAGTTTGTTTATCAAAGTGACGCAATAAAATTTACATCACTTTTCAAATGTACAACTTTACACAAATTTCACTCAGTGCAATTTTCTAGAAACTAAGACATTATTTGTTCACTTTCCGTTGCGATTGCTAATCGAAACTGTATCAAGAACAGTAGGTAGGTTACAGTCGGGCCAATAATCTGAAAGAAACCAATGTGATTCGTATATTTAGGGATCACGATTTTCTAAAGTACTGTATTTGATACTTTGAAGTAGCTTACTCCGTATATTAACGCGAAGTCTATTGTAAACAAACCGCCAGCTGTAATCTTAACATCATTATGAAGCAGTTGCATGGAGAACGCATTGACCTACAAACGCAATTAATTATAAAAGACAACATTTTACAATGCATGAAAAATACCTCATTCCTTAACTGCGGATGGTTTGGTGAAGCAATCAATTTAAAGAGCTGCCTTTTTACAGAGTTAGCCTGCACCATTCATATTAGATTTTTATAAAATGTATTTCTTAACTTGTAAAGGAGATTATAATATATGCAATCATTTAAATATAATAGATGCAAAGAAAATTTTCAATATTTATTTTGTGCAATACTAATAAACCGATTTATCAAGAAAAACTCGACCTGCAGATCCGCAATTTAGCATTTATTCTTCTTTTTATTTTTATTTTTTTATTTGTCTTCCTTGCCTCTGTGGTACAAAAGGTTTAAATGTTTATTAACAATTGTACCATTTTCTCCAATTCTTTTAGTATATTATACCTTGATGTGGCTGTTGTCTTATCGTCCCTACTGCTACACTCTTATGGGTATTTCCTCTTTCTTTATTCTGATAACATGTCTAAACTCTGTAAGTTAATTTTCTTCGATTTTGCCGGTTACTGATTGCGTTTCCAGTATATACTGAGCTAGATTTTGGCTCTTGGCTTTAAATCTGCGTTTCCGGAGAGAGGTTTCCTTAGCACACATTTTACTTTAGTTTTACCAATTTTTATTTGCTTTTCCCCCTTGTTTAGCTCGTGCTCACCACCTCAATGTTATGCTGTTTTTATTTAATTGTTTTGCTATTAACAGCAAATATTTATAAAATCTTCAGTTACACACACTGGTTTCAGACTCATGTGCTCAATGAGAAGTTTTATTGTTCTTACATTGCAACTTGGAGTAATTTCATTCTATCAACACGGGGTAGAAAGCTTAATATTCTACCAGGCGCCACCCCTTTAAGTTTTTTTGATTTTCACAGTTTCACATAATTACTGGAATCAAATTTACAACCCAGCAACACACCAACCTTGCTCCAGTTAGCTCAGTGGAGTAGGGGTGAGATTTTGGCTCTCAGAAATGGTTTTTAACTTGTATTAAAACAAGTGGTACTCTAAAGATACCTAGTGAAATTTGGGCAATTATTAGGCGCAACTTTTTGTGTTTACCGGGTGAGGTAGAGGACGGGGTTGTCAGTTTCAAAAAATAACGTACCTTTTGGTAGTTAAAATGCTTAAAAGTCGTGTAACTCTATTTCACTTCATAAATACATGAGAACGTATTATATTCAACAACGGGTACATTGCAATTACAAGTACACTTATCGCGGGCTAGATCGTAATAGGCAAACCTGATAATTCTACCTGAGTCGTCACGTTACGTTGCGCTATAAATTAGGGTGCTAGAATGGTGGTATAACTTCACGTGAAACAAATATCAAAAGCCTGATAAAAGACTCGCAATAGTTCGCGTAAGGCACTCCAAAGCTCCCAGCGGGAACGTGCTCAAAACTTTGATTTATTTTCTAAGGGCCGGTTCTACAATTCAAGTATATACCTAGAATAAGCTATCCGAGGTATAATTGTCATAGTTTCCTTTGTTACAACAATCGTTTCTAGGGTATTTATCCCCGGGATAATTTTATCCTTGGATTGTAGAATCGGCCCTAAATAGCATACTGCTTATTCTGAAAGCCGACAATTCACAATATACATTTCTGAATTAATATAACCTTTGTAACTCAACTTTGCCATGCGATAAACTAACCGGCGCCACAGTGGAAGAAATTAAAACTCTAGGTGGGAAAAAAATTAAAAATTCCCAAGATGCATTTTTAATAACATACTAGCAGTCCAGTGAGACAAATGTCTCATTTAATAAAACAAAAAAGACCGTTTTGCAAATATAACGCGTATTTATTAAATAAAAACTGTACCCAGACCTGGAAGGTGTCAAAGTGGTTGCCTAACCGATCGACGTTTTAAGGCGCAGAGGGTCGCAGCTCCGTTTGGCTGCTGAAACATTTTTATTCAATACGCGTTCTATTTGAAAAACGGTCTTTTTTGTGATTTCTCGAAAACCGGAAGTGTCACGTGACTGAAATTCGTTTCCTGAGCTGACATGACCATTCCAAACATATAACTTTAATAACTTTTTACTCTATCTCTTACGGTTTGGCTGCTGAAACAGCGTCCCGGACAGACAAAACGGCGTCCCAGACAGACAAAACTGCGTCCCAGACAGACACGTCTATTAGATAAAGGACTAGCAGTCCAGTGAGACAAATGTCTCATTTAATAAAACAAAAAAGACCGTTTTGCAAATAGAACGCGTATTAAATAAAAACTGTACCCAGCCCTGGAAGGTGTCAAAGTGGTTGCCTAACCGATCGACGTTTTAAGGCGCAGAGGGTCGCAGCTCCGTTTGGCTGCTGAAACATTTTTATTTAATACGCGTTCTATTTGAAAAACGGAATTTTTGTGATTTCTCGAAAACCGGAAGTGTCCTGACCTGACCATTCCAAACATATAACTTTCATAACTTTTTTCTCTATCTCTTACAGTTTGGCTGCTGAAACAGCGTCCCGGACAGAAAAAACGGCGTCCCAGACAGACAAAACTGCGTCCCAGACAGACACGTCTATTAGTTAAAGGTTATTGATATGTATTTTTAATGACCTATTGAAGGATGTTATCAAGTTAGCTAAAGTACGTTTTTTTCCTATAAAAATTTTCAAAGTCAAGATAAAATTGGCAAAACTGCTTTTTTAAATTATTAGAAAATTTATTTTTGTCAGGTTTTTCTGTAAAGGACGTGTCATTTTGACATTTAAAATGAAATTGTCAGCTTTTCTTTTTTGAAACTGAATACGCGTAAAAAACGGAATCCTTTAAAATTAAATGTAAAAAAAGCATTTCTGAAGTGTTCAAGGGAACTGTTGGATCTCCATCCGAACATACCAGAAGAAGACGTGTACAAAAGATTAGCAAGCTTTTGATGTACGTAGAACTTTAATGCCAGATTTTAAATTTCCCACCAATTTTTAGTTCTACAAAGTTACTAAAACAAATTTTATTAAGTTTTGCCAACATAAACCCTAAATTCTTTGACCTTGAAAATTTTTATAGGAAAAAAACGTACTTTAACTGATTTGGGCATACCTACTGCACTAGGTTACTGTCAAAGTGCGTGTACTAATCTATGTTCATAAGTGTGTTGTGCGTACTTTTTAATTAAATAGAAGTTATACCATTTAACAGGTTTCTACGAAAATTAATGTAGCTACAGAAGCTATATAATATTCATCCTTAATTCTTTTGTCTCAAAGCTATAAACACCTTATTTTAAAAGCAGTAGGTTATGTAAAATTTTTGTTAAATTTATTAGAGTACCTATAGGGTATTCAGTAAACACAAAAACATTTAAATTTTCTTGAAGTTGGCATATACGTAAAATGTTTGTGCTAGGGACTCTGTATTTTGTTTTGTAAAGGTTTCCACACCTGCATAAAGGCTACTTTGAATTTATAAATGACAATTAATAAATGTCATTATTGCAGTGTCAAAGTACATATTATTCTGGAAATTCTTGCCTGACCTTTTATAAAATGTAATAAAAATACCTATTAATATGTGCTACATTAATAGTATCCAACACAGTATTTGTTTAACATCCTTAAAAGTAGTTATGACAGATGCTAATTAAATGTCACACGCTTAACCTATTTGTTTTAGTAACTTTCTGTAAGTATATTCCTAGACAAAAGATGCATTTTGGAAGTACACTCATGAAATTTTAGAAATCAAAGGCCACTTTGTGTTTTTATGTTTAGTGAACAGACTATACCTAAAGCTACAGGAGGCGATTAGATCTTGGTTGTTGCTTTTATAATATGCATTGACATGTTTTTTTTATGAAATGGCGTATACTACTTTATTTGAAAAAACAACAAACACGAATTTTTGCTTTTCAGGCGATACTATGAAAATAAAAACGCTATTCGAAACGTTAAGAAGTTGATAGGTATCTAAATGTTTACCACCAAATGCACATAATAAATATTGTCTCTTAGTTAATTATTAGCTAAAATTGGCGAAATAGACTTTCTTTTAATTAAAATATTTTGTAACAAAATACTTCATATCATAATTTAGAATATTGCAAGTTTTGCCATTTTTATTCTAAATCTGTGAAATTTTGGAGAGAAATATATCTCAACATCGAATTCTGTAGATTAAAAGATCCAAATACCAATGCTATATAATTCTTGACCAGTTAGAATTTTATTTTCTCTCACTGTGCGACGATGACAAATGTGGTGAATGCGAAATCTAGGTGTCATTGCTCGGATATCCCGCAGAAAACTGTCGATAGCGATGCCGGGAGGGCTGCATGAGTGATGAAAGTCAGTCTGAATTGAAGAATGGTATTTGGGCTTCAGCAACGTTCAAAATAGAATCCATAAGATACAACGGTTTTTTGTAGATAAGCATCTGTATATGCAAACATTCAAATCAGACAGCGGGTCATTCTCCAGAGTTGCTGCGGAAAGAATGCCTGTGGGACGGTAGAATTTTTCAAATATCCGACCAAAGTCGAAAATCCGGTTGTGAAAACGGTTGTGGAAAGGGTGTGAAATTATTTAAGGTCATGTCAGAGTAAAAGAGGTAAAATAGAAAGTCAACAAAGCGGGTAGAATATCAGGAGTCCTCAGAGACACATAATATAATGCATTTTTAAATCTAGATGCAAAAGACGCCAAAGAAAATTGAAATGTGTTGCATATAGTGCTACGAACCAGACAAAAAACACATTGAGTGGAGCCAATGTATATCGAGAATTCCTCGTACTATAATAACGAAAAAAGCCACAACCACCAAATTAAATTGTATAATGTAGATCCGATTACCTATGTAAACGAAAAAGAAGAAGAAAAATACTTTTTTGTTGCTTTTCGTACCATAATGTTTAAGATCTCTGCCGACACTTGGTCATGACCTAATATCTTGGCCAAATGTTTCTTGTTTATACTGTATGTAACTCCAACATTGTCACGTACACCTTTTCCTTCAATTATGTTGTCGGATTTTATATTCTCTATAACATTTCTTTATTGTTGTTGTTGTTCAAATACCTACTTTAGTTTTACTTTCTTATTTTACCGTACCGTTAGTTTTAAATTACTTTTGTGCTACACCGCCTATTTTTTGCACACTCTTTCTACCTCTCACAATATAAATCAATAGGACACACCCACAAAGAATTGAATTAACGTTTGGGAAAATAGCAAGCAACGCAATTCACTTACCCTGCAAGAAAGTATAGTACATAGATACGTTAATGTCATCAAATTGTAAATATTAACCACCAATTGATTAACTTCTGCGAAACGTACTATAGATGGAGGATCAATTTTGTTAATATATTTCTCCACAAAGAAATAAAAAATATGCAATACTACTATCGTAGAATCAGAGCATATGTCAACTAAAAATAGATAAGAAAAGATGGAATTAATAGCGTTGGTCACTATACATAAATCTCGAGATGCTTCTGAAAGGCCTATAGTAGAATGGGTTGGATTGGATAATGAACGATGTAGTTCCTCCTGATATATAGCATCGCTTATTATCATAAAATGGAGGCCTATAGCGTATAGCCATGTATATGAGCTGATGATTATTGCTGTTTTATAGACATCTATTATGAAATATGTCCAAATCGTCAAATATTGATTTAAAGCTCTTTGGCACATAATATGGTACCATCCATAACACTTTAATCACTATCCAAGTGATTGTAAATTGCCTGATAGGGTTACTACAGTCTACAGTTCCAGGCCGGCATGATTGATTACTGATATTAACAATGGTTCGCTGAGCTCTAATCCATTTCTTTTCAAACAATTTCTGAGCTAATACATACACTTGTAGTTTAAAGACCAAAAGAATTGCATTGCCAACACTTGCAAACCACAGCACCAAGTCTATTTTGCGCAAATCGTTAATCCAGTATAGTGTATAAATAAAGGACAATATGGAAATAAGAGACAATATATACACAATTAAGCCCCAAATTATGCTTTTAATGCATCTCGTATGTATCTGACTGCCTGTGTGTCGCTTGAGAAGAAAGGGGGCGGCTCCGAACCATTTTTGTAATGCGTAAAATGGAAAATCGGATATAGGAACATCTTCAAAACACTCTAATTGAGGTTGAAATACCAACTGCCCCATTTTATTGTTTAAATTATAAGAATTATGTATACTCTGACAGTACAACTAGGTTTCTTTCTGGGTGTTGTAAAGCTAAGAACAATTTAAAATTCACAAAAATAGGTCAACAAGGTTATTACCTGCGGTAATATTTTACTGAGTTAATTTGATTAGCTAGAATATTAATTACAGTTCTTTATTACGTAACGATAGTGTGGGGTTTGAATATTAAGTCTGTGTGATTAATCAACGATACGCTTTGTTATGCAGGGCCACTTGTTTGAAATGTCATTTTTTAGTAACTCGAGGCTTAACAAGAAAATCATAATTTACTAAGAACCATTGACAGGTGATAATGATATCCGGCCAAGAAAATCAACATATATGGCTGCTAAATCGAGTAGTTTTCAAACCCAATTATAAAATAAGATAAATAAATGAATATAAAGAAAGCGTCTCTACCATAAAGAGAAATAAAAAAATCAATAACAAAAAGTGCTAAATTCTTCGTATCAAGCTAAAGACCTAGACAGGGCTGTATGTCTCTTCATTACTTATTAATTTCCAATAGCTTAGGTAGTAGAAATATAGAGACCGTCATCTGCCGACGTCCTATTTTTATTTTAGGAAGAACTGAATATGAGCTAAAAGTAGAATTTCGAGTAGAATTACCTAGAATACGATATTATAAAGGTTCGATAATCGCAGAAAGCAGAGGGTGACTGCCGATAATTTTGAATAATATATAGAAACAGTAATGTCATTTGTTACATCAATTTTAGCAAATCAGTTAGATAATTATTAAAGGAAGTGTAACAACGAAAATTTGTGATAGCAACGTCGTAACGTAATTTATTTGCAAAGAACCAGCTCAAACTAATTCCGGGGAGGAGCCATGTGCATCAAGAGGTACATAATTAGTTCACAATATGAACAATACTGAACTGCAACTTCAGTAACCTATTACGTCAGACTGCGTTGAACGACGAGGCAAACAGGATGAAAGAAATAGAGAATACAGATGATATAGAACAATTGCGGCTAGTACTGTGACTTATCGCTTAGCTACAAATTGCGACACGAAGACATGTAGGTCCCACAAGGGGTTATATAGTCGCAGCAAGCTGTAGCAGTTGACACTAGGTCTTCTAAGTGAAGACCAGCAACACACGGGTCTTTGCAAACCCCTTTTTGCCTCACTTAAGTTCTCCTAGATAAGCAACGTGGAAAGATACCACGAACCAGTATAAGACAGCAATGCTCAGACAGTGTCGCCTACTTATTTAACTCGTTCCTTTCAGACTCGAATCCAGAA